>JADRCD010215449.1:0-10351 GCA_019843815.1 Montemys delectorum
GGGGGGGGGGGCAGCTCAGTGGATAGTGTGCTCGTCTCACAAACACGAAGTCTGGAGTTCGGATCCCCAGCAACCACATAAAAAGCTGGGGCAGGCGGCAGCGTGTCTGCAATTGTGAGGCTCAGGTGACAGACACAGGGGATCCCGGGGTAAGCTGGCTAGGTAGACCAGCCAGATCAGCAGGCTCGGGCGGGGTTCACTGAGAAACCCTGCTTCAGGTCATGAAGTGGAGGGTGGTTGGGTAAGACCTCTGATGTCTTATTCAGTAAGAAATCTTGTTGTCAGCCTCTGGGTTACACACGAGTGTGCATGCACACCTGCACATTCAAACATGTGAGAACATGCACAAACACATACATATGCAGAGCATGTTATAACCTCTGAAGACGTTATGCAAAGCCAGTCACCAAAATATAAATGTCATCTATTCCCACTTATATAAGGCATCCAGAGAAGGCAGGTTCCTCGAGACAGTCAAATTGTGGTTGCTAGAGCCAGGCAGAGGCCCAGAGAGTTAGGGTTTGAAGAAGATGAGGTTTCTGTTTGGGACGTTGAAGACGCTCTGGAGGCGGACAGTGCGTATGCACAAAGGTACTTAAATGGCCAAGTGGCTGACACATATATATTGTGCAAACAACTCAAAACCAGGTATCCCCAGAGAGAAGTGGCCACAGCCAACCTTGGGCAGGATTTGTCTCTGGGAGCCCCCTGGGCAGCACAGGAAAGGAAGTATCCTTCTCCAGGAGCTGCTATCCCAGGGTGGGGGGGACCTCAGTGACCGGGGACACATGGAACCTGCCTGGTCTATCCTAGCTCCCCAGACCCATTCTCTGACATAGGTTAGGTGGGGTAAAGCTGGAGACCTCTGGGACCAAGCAGAGGCTGCACAGGATGCTGACTTATACACATACCTGCAAATTGACTCCCTGTGACTCTCCCATTGGTAATAGCTCTGTGCCAGGGTAACACCTGGAAAGGAGGGGCTGGCTGGCACAGATGAGAGGCACTCTAAGACAGTCGGCCTCACTGCACCCTGTTCCTCATGTGCCTGGCCCCCAGGTCTCTGTGTTGAAAGCTGCCTTTCAATCGTCCCAATAGTAGGAGCCAGGGGTGGGACCTTGGGCCTGTCCTCTGGGCTTTTAGAACAGAGGCGCGCGGTGTTTTCTTCATGCTGTCCCAGTTGCATGGAAGGTCCCTGTCCTTCCTCCCTGGCTCCGAGAAGGATAGCACACACCTTTCACCTAAGACACAAGGTTTGCTATCCTCCTAGATGAGTCTGACTCTCCCGAGAAAGAAAGGGAGCCATTGGTTCACATCTTACACCAGCTCAGCTGTCACATACGCAGACACACCAGTAAAAGTCTCTGTATGACCTGGGGACCTGACCCTGGACTGAGGCTTCAGCAGTGAGGCTCGGTAGTGACAGGTCAGCCCCTGAAACATATCCTCCCACATCCTAGTCATCTTGAGGGCTTCTGAAGGGCCAGGCTGCAGAAACTGCCCTGCCACCAAGTGGAAAATTGCTCAGCTCTTAGCGGGCATGGGTGGGTGGGAAGGAATTCCAAGCAAGGGGAAGTGTTTGAGGGCCAAGTGCTTGTGAGGAGAAATGAGATTCTCACTCTGGAATATTTGAGTGATTACTAGCTGCAAAGCACAAACTGGTGTGGGCGCATGTATGAGTAGGCATGTACACACGGGTGTTTGGGCGAGGGCATGCATATGTTGAGCACAGGCGTCCTGTCCTGTTGGCCTTTTGCTTTATCCCAGGAATCTCCCAAGGTCTTGTGCTGGGCACTTATGTGCAGGTGAGACTTGTCACTCAGCTGCCACAGCCCAGTCCCCAGCAGGACCCCAGGGAATCACTGGTGCGTCCTCACGGCTTGGTAAGTCTGTTTCTACACTGGCTCATGGGAGCAGCAGAATGAGGCAGTTAAGCGTTCTCTGAGACGTCGTGGGTCTGAAAAGTGTGGGTCTTGGCTGGATCTGAAAGCTTAAAGGCCAAGTACCCATGCCCCAGGTCTAATCACTCCAACAGTAGGAGCTAGAGGTGGGACACACATGTGTGCACATGTGTGCACATGTAGACACACACACACACACACACACACACACACACACACACGGCAGGGGGGAGACAGACAGACACCAGCTAGAAGATCCTTCTACTATGCCTTAAAGTCAGTCCACACTGCCAAGGGAAGTAGGCACCATTGTACACAGTAGGGTTGGGTATGGACCCTGAATACCAGGGCTCCAGCCAGGCCTGTATTCTGTTAGCGTTCTTCCCTCAAGGGCTCTCTATGCATGGCAAGAGGACACTTGCTCTTGGGACTTGCCACTCCATGGTCAGCTATTGTGCTGCAGGACCCGAGGTCACAGATGTTGACCGGGGGTTAAGGGCGCTGCTGCTGAGCAGGCAGAGAGCTAGGTCTGTTGAGTCAAGACTGGAGAAATATGTGACCCTGTGCTTACTTCCTCACTGACCCTTCAGCTGAGAAGGCCAGCGCCCACAACACCCTCTTCTCCGGGCCCCTCTGTGGCTCCTCAGGAATGCATAGTAACTCTCTAGGGGTCTAAATGCCTCCCTGGTTTAAGAAGGGCACTGCAGGTGCTTGGTGACCAAGTGGAAGCTCTCCACAGTATGCACTATTAACACATCACTTAAACAGCACACCCTGCCTCCTAGGCTCACAGACCACCTCATGCAGTCATTGCTCTTTGTGTCCAGCTTGTTCTTTAGGGACATCACGTAGGTGTCTGGAAATACCGGCCATTTTCATGAGGTACTTGACATTGCATCTGGCCCTGGATACTGTGTCAAAGTGTACTATGATGACCAACATTAGGTGTCACCCGCTTGCACTAAGGACTCCCAGAGAGCTGGGAAAGCATGCCTGGGATTGGAATTTGTGGACCAAGTAAGGTACTACATCAACAGCTAAGGGGTCTGCACATAAGGAAATGGTACACCGGGGGTGGGGTGGGGGTGGGGGGGGGGGGGGGGTATGTGCTCTTCAGCATCCAGGAGGTACCCTCCTCCTGCTGTTGGGCATTATCACTTCAGGTTATCAGTGGGTACTAGGTTCAGAGGCCCTCAGCCTTGGGCTGAGCCATGGTTTCCCTGGATTTCCAGCTTGCAGAGAACATGCCCTGAAAATAATGCAGCTTCCATGGTCACATGAGTGAATTCTCACAAGTCCATTCTCATCAGCCTCCCCACCTATATCCTATGGGTTCTGTTTCTCTGGAGAACTAGTGCAGACACCCTTTGGGGATACTGCTGGCCATGCCCACCACCCCAAAGGGTACCAATCTTCTAAGAGCTTGATCTCTTCTTGCCTACAATGAAAGAGGACCATCAAGGCAGAGCCTGCTGCGGTTTCAAGAGCAGGTGCTTGATCACATGCGGGATAAGTAAAAAACTAAGCATCTACCATGGACCATAAAAGCATAGTATCCCTCAGAGGCAGCCTTGGCAACAGATGTTAACACCTTGTAAAGACCATGGGCTAGCACATCTTCTGATGACCAGCTTGGGACCACAATGAGTCCCTCAACTCCGAGTGGTGTTCCGGCTTGCAGCTGGGATGAATCTCAGAGGGCCACGGTGAGGATTGGCTGTGTCCCAGCTATCTCTTGCAGCACAGACTGGAGCAGCTGCACACAGATGTCTAGCATCTTTAGAGGACCCCACACCGTAACAGCTTAGTGTCTATCTCCTCAAGGATGACCACTGGCTCCCTTTCTTACTATCAAGTACACACTGTGCAGGGCCTCATCACCCCACGTCTGTGGTAACCCCTTCTATCATCAGCTGGCAAAGTTCCTGTGATCTGCCACAAGGATGCCTCTTCCATCTGTCTATTACACACACGCAGTACTAAGTCAAGACCACACACATCTTGACCAGCGAAAGTCATGGGGGGATGGGATGGGGACGGTGAAGCTGGGGAGATTAAAGACGAGGGAGGGTGAGTGATGGTAGCTGGAGGGGCCTGCCTGGCTAAACAGTCAGCTCAGGTTCAAATCCCCCGAGCATATAATTTCTTGTCTGGGAGCCTGTCCCATGTGGCAATCACATGGTGCTCATTTGTAGATTAAAAAATGTCAGAGAGGATATACTACAGTGTGGCTCAAGGCTCAGCTCTGGCTTCATGGTATCTCCTCAAGTCTTCTCTACATCTGTGAGCAAAGAGAGGAACCCGTAAGGGGAAGAGGGGGCCTGGCCTGGGATGCAGACTGAGTCAGAGAAAGATACCTGCGATGGCTGTCTCGACTGTCAACTCGATTGCACCTGCAATGGACTAGGAGACACATCTGAGTAGGTCTAGGAAGGCGTTTCCAGAACCTGAGGGGAGAAGATGATCTCTCATCTTCCAGTGATGGCTTAGATGTTGAGAGGTCGGAGGCAAAGCTTGGATGCTTGCTGGTCTGCCATCACTCCTTGGCCAAGGGTATCTGTACCTGGTAGGGCAGCGATTCATCTCTGACGTCCGAACCCAGCCTGGTTTGCTTCTAGCACAGCCTGCAGACCAGGGGTGCTCTAGGAATCCTCTGGCCTTCAGAGACATCCACCTTTTGGACTCGGCAGCAACTGGGCCTCTGGGTTCTTAGCCTCTCCAGCATGCTTACAATCTTATGTCAACAACTACCCAGAGAGTCTAATAGATGTCCTCCCCACCCCCCACCTAGTTCTGCAAATTAACGTGACAATCCCGGGCTGCTGAGATGTGCTCTGGGTCCAAGGCTGAAGGCCTGATATGCATTTCACGTATGACCATCGGGACTGACTTCCCCCGGGTAGGTCCCTTTCCGAGCCAGCTCCCTAAGAGCTGGGGGTATGAGGCGTGCTTCTGCTTCAGACGCTTCAGATGGCCTGCTGGTCCCATTCCTACCTTCATACATGTGAGTCAAACCGGCTGCTCTTCTACAGAAGCTGTATTTTCTGCTGGGCATGGTGCCAGCCCGGCTTCCAGGAAAGCAAAGGCATAAACCTGTCCTCAGAGGACTCGACTTCCTGATGGCTATAAACAGCATGATGGGGAAGCGGTGAACCTTCTCAGAGTTCAGGAGGTGGGCTGGCAAGCATGCCTGGACGCACATGAGCAAAAATACCCACATCTATCCACCCGCCGGTCCTAAGAACAGAGGTGGCAGAGGAGCTATAACCCACTCTCCTTGTGGCCCATTCTCTCCCACCTCTGCCGGGGCAGGACCTCTCTTTCCACCACACACCACTAGATTTAGACTACCAAGGTGACTCAGCAGGTCAACTTTCCAGAGTCTGACCAAGTGAGTTTGCTTCCTGGACCCTAGGTGGTGGAAGGGGGGACCCATTTCTGATAGTTGTCCTTTGACCTCCACCTGCGGCACCTAGTTAGATTTAAAAAAATTAAATTAGAGGCTAGGGAGAGCTCAGGAATGAAGGCTCTTTGCTGCTCTTGCAGAGGACCTGAGTTTCATTCTTAGCACCCACAATGGGTGGTTCATAACCACCTGTATGTATGTAACTCCAGATCCAGGGGACCCAGTGCTGTCCTCTGGGGTCTGGCCTCTAAACCCACCTACACATGCCTGGCATACACACATAATATACGCAAATAAAATATAAGAATACATCTTTAAAATTATATTTAAAAGGCCTCTAGATAACTAGGGAGACTATCTGCTCACTCCATCCCTGACTTTGAACTCTGGGAAGTCACCATGTCACACCTCATGAACTGGGGCAACCGTTCATTGAGCTAGACTCTTTGGGAACCTGGTAGTCTGTCAGGGACCTCCAACCAGGCCCTGTGCCCTATCCCAGGCCTCTGACAACCTTGCCATGACTGGCCACATTAGCTCCTATCACAGACAGTATGGCAAGTCTGAGACCCTGGCAGGAGCCACTCCTAGGTCCCCCGGTAGTGAGGCCACCTTTCTGTTTGTCATTGCGGAGGGGTAGGGGATAAAGGGGACTTTGGAGCCATAAGCTTGCAGCTCTGCCATGGGTGACCTTAAGTGGCAATTTATTTACGTGCTCTGTTCCTCAGTGACTCTCTGCAGAATGGGGCTCCTGGTGACGAGGGCTGGAGAAGTAAGTCTGGTACCGAGTGAGGGTTGTTGTGGGTCACAGTGACCATCCATCTGGGCAAAGCCTCTCTGTCTTGGTTCCCCTACAGTGTCCCTCTTTGGTGTCTCCCCCAAGCCCCCCATTTCCAGGAGTGCTTGTGACAAAGCTTTCCCTGAGGTCTAGAGTTCAGGAGGGCTCATACTATACCCTACACACCCAAATTTCCCTGCTTGAAAGGACACCCATCTCAGCTCTCACCGCGGTGATGTCAATACCAAGACTCAGTGCCTCTAGTCTCTGTTTCCCAAGGACACCAAAGCTCCAGAGAGGTAAATATTTACATGGGAGTTTTAGTGCTGACTTGGAGGGAGATGTTCTCCTTTGCTGCCCAGGAGCTAGAAGCAATTGTCTACATTTGTCCCCTGGGCTTTGCCAAGCCCCGAAGTGTTCTAATTTCCAGTCAGAAAGGGACTCGGGGGGGGGGGGGGCACTTTGTCAGAATCTCTTGTCCCAAGCTTGTAAAGTGAGGCATCAGAGGCTGGGGCTCAGTGTGTGTGTGTGTGTGTGTGTGTGTGTGTGTGTGGGCATCCCATGATAAGCTCCTCTTCCGGAAGGGTGGTGCCAGGAGCTTTGTGCACAAAGCAGCATCATGCAGGGGCCAGTCCTGGGTGTGGTAGCAGCAGGTGATGCTGCCTATGGATGGGGAGGGGAACAGGGCCAGGTACCAGATGCAGACAAGCAGTGTCCTAGTCAGGGTGTGGGTAATATGGATGGGGCTTTTAGGCCTACCTTCCCCTGCATAGAGATGGAGCCTGGGTTTTCCATGCAGCAGCTCTAGGCTCTGGTTTTAGCTGTAAGGCCCTTTCTTCCAACTCAGTCTTTCAGAGACCCTGATAAATGTGGCCTGTAGCGGGAGACCCTGCTGGCTTACCTGGCCTTCTTGGACTCAGATACTTATGTATCTGGGCCCTGCTGAATACCTTCGAAGGCAGCCTTGGAATATCCACATTGTTGGGAGGACGGTAATAAGATCACCATCTGTCCACTCCCTTGACTATCTAGGCCCATGACTGAGACTGCCTCCACCAGCAAGGTCCCACCAACAGGACAGATGGCTGGCTTGGACTCTAGCTACTGTAGGCACCTCTGTAAGGCACAAGCCTAGAGCCACGTTAAAGGTGGATGTGCATGCAGGAGATGACATCTGCTGGACGGATCACCCATGGAACGTGGCCCTAAGACACACAGAGGACGACCCTACTAGCTAGGAAGAGGATAACGACCCCACAGAGGAAAACCAAGGTCAAAGGCACAAAAGAGAAAATCTCTGCAGTTGACACATGAGCCCCAGGGCCACTCACACTTATTCCATAGCAGATAAAGTACACTCCTAGTCTGCAGGGCCTGTTCTGGGCTAAGAATGGGAAACTCTGACTTACTGGATGAGGTCTATAGGACCACCAACAGGTACGGTTTTAAAAGGCTGCACTGTGACAGGCAACATGAATGAAGCTCCCTCCAGGCTCCTTACAGAACAAAGCCAAGAAAACAGGAGCTGTGTCTAGACAGCCACGGGGCAGAACTGGGGGGTGGCTGGATTAAATATGCATGTCATGGACTAGGAAAGATACATCTCCGAGCTGACGACGGAGATAAGAGCCTAGAAAGTTTGCAATATTGAAACAGCTTAGTGTATGGGTTATTAAGAGTTGCAGCCTAGGTGCTAAGGTAGTAAAAAGAAGATAGGAGAATCATGAAATCGCAGACAATAGGCTGGGGCAGATGAAGGAAGGCTCTAACTTACGTGTACAATGAGGTAGCAGTGGGTGTACCTCCGTCCCCCACAACCCCCTCCACTGTACCCTTGTGTAGGAGTGTACACTGTGGGGTGATCAGAGTCTAGGCTTGACCCAATGCTATATTCCAAGGGGCATGCCCCATGGCATGTTCGCCCTTCCTGCCCCATGCCCCTCAGTTTCTATAGGTCCGTTAAGCCTCTCAGAGGAGCAGAGGGGCGGAGATCTGCAGACAGCAGGCTCTGTTCTATATGCCGGTCTCCACATTTGGGCTGGGAATGTAGCTCAGGTGACAGAGTACTTGTCTAGCATACAGAGGCCTGAGTTCAATCCCCACCACTGAAAAAGCCATGCATGGCAGTGTATGTCTCTAATTATAACATTCAGAGGGCACATCAGTTCAAGATCATCCTCCGCTACATTTGGGGGAGTTCAAGGACAACTTGGAATACTCATGAGACCCTGCCTAGGTTTTAACTGCTGGCCTCAGAGCTCACCAGTTCATGGAGTAAGGTCGAGAGCTTGGCAGAAGTGGCAAGATTCATTATAACCCCTGGAAGAGACAGGCCCATGGGGGAACTGAATGTTGAGGTGTTGGTCTGTACTCCGGCAGCAGGCACAGTCAAGTCTACCGATGTTCCCAAGCTCATGAAAAGCAAAGCTGGCATTGCCCTTGGTTGGAACACCTTTTGGCCCCTCACCTACTCTCTGTAGCCTCAGGATGGCCCTGCAGAGGCCTGCCAATCCCAGCTCCTGCTCCCTTGTCTCTCCCCAGCTGGCTTTGTTGGGCAGCCACAGTACTTCCTGTCCTTACCTGCATTGCTGGACTGAATAGAGCTTATCCCCCGACCCCTGCTGGGACTCTCATCATTCCTTGAGGGAGTAAGGGAAACAGAACTCGAAGCAGGGAGCAGCAAGCTGGAGCTCACACTGTTCTGACTCCAGATGCAGACATGGCAGGGTCCCTGTGGCAAGCACAGTTTCTGGAGAGTAGCCTGGCTGACTGGCGGAGAACCTTATGCTGGAGTAGCCTGACCATGAGAGGGAAGGAGAGCTCGCTCCCGCTCATGACCAATGGTGTAGATGACTTTGGCCACTGACCTCTGTTCTTTACAGTTCTGTAAACTATTAATTCCCAGTTTAATCCATCCACTTATTATCTTTCCAGACAACTACTGATTTGTTCTGATGTCCCTGCTGCTGGGCCTTTCAACATTCTCCATGTAAACAAACGGAGGCAGTTGCATGGCTCACAGCCTTCAAAGCTGGGCCAGATGCTGGGCTGTGGGGAATGGCTTCTCTCCAAAGCTCCATGCCTGTGTGCAAGGCCCTGCTCAGCCATGCCCACCCTGGTGCCACAGACAGCCTGCTCTCCCTGCGTACCTATTCATCCATGAAACTTTGTCACACTGAGGAGGCTTCTCTGCTATGGCTGGCTGTGCTCTGCCTCAGGTACCACCCACCTTTTGAAGGCTCCACCCTATTCATAGCTTCCCCGGGTTATTCATTGACTGTGCTATAGACTTTGGCCTGGGCAGCCTGTCACAGGAGACAAAACTAAAGTTCCAGGAATGTTCAGTTCCCTCCTCCATATGCACAGGGCTTAGGTACTGGAGGAGGAAACACACAGTAACCTGCCTGACTGTTCATGTCCTAGGGGCACGTGTCATGTGGGGTTCCAAAGCTGGATCCTCCAAGCTAGAGGGAGCCTCTTCTGTCCTGTGACCAGAGCCAGTGACTCTGGGACTCCGTAAACACATCTCCATTTTGGTAGTCAAGATGTCCATCCACCACTGAGGTCTAGAGAGGGACCAGTGACCTCTTGGTGCCTCCAGCTTGAGATCGTGCCCCACGTCTCGTGGGAGCCATAGCCAGTTACCACCCCTTGAGTTCCACAGTCTGCCAACAGGGAGGGCCCAGCTCCCCAGGCCAGTGGTAGAGGGAAAAAGGCTTAGCCAAGCCAGGTTTGCCTGGCCCCAGCTTCCAACTAAGACTGTCTCCAGCGGGAGCTATCTGGAAGCTCTCGTCTCTTCAGAGACTCTCTCGTTAGAGAGTCTTTTCTCTCCAGTCAGAGGTCAGGCTTTTAGCTCTCTCCTGTGTGTGGAAATATTCAGGCTGTTTCTGCAAAGTGACAGACCCTGTACTCGGGGGACTTGGGACAATACTAAAGCAGGAAGAGACATTTTATTCTGGGACACACAAGGCTAGAAGTTCAACAGCCAGCCAATGGCAGGCCTGAATTCTAAGGCAGAAGAGACACTAACGCCTGGGCTATCTCTCTCCACTTAGGCTATCTCTAGGTACCTCTCTGGCTCCTAGTCATCCCTGTCACCAGCTTTCCGCAACATGCCTGAACCTCACCTGGTTCCAGAGGGCAAAACTCTACACACAGGAGAGGCCACTGCCCACATTACTTCCCACTGGCACCCCGCTGGTCAATGTGCCTTGACCTTAGTCCCCCTCCCCCAACCCATGGTCTGATATAGCAGCAGATTTTCTC
>JADRCD010215449.1:21718-41382 GCA_019843815.1 Montemys delectorum
CCCCCCCCCCCCCCCCCCCCCCCCTCCTCCTCCTCCCCCCCTGCCCTCCATGCCCCCCCCCTCCCCCCCGGAATACGGAGGCTTTGACCTTCACATTGAGGGATCCGAAGTTCCAAGTTCGAGAGCGCTGGGAGTCGGGACCACCAGGCGGTTTGGGATTACCAGTAAGAGTGGGGAAGGAAGAGAGACGTTGAGGGCATGGGTCTGGTTCTTACATGGATATCACTAGTCCCATGGCGGCACTGGGACAATGACCCGAAGCCTTCAATGAAGATAAGCAGAAATGTGTGCCGAGGCCCGAGGACCAGCTTTATTTGTCACTCTCGCCCAGTGTTCATTGTTTAGATCCTGGTCATAGTCCTAAAAAAAAAGTTACAAAAATTGAACCAACATTAGAAAAAAATTAAAATTCCAACCTTTGTGATTTTTTTTTTTTTCTTTTTCTTTTTGGTTGGTAGCAGGACCTGCAGCCTTGATCGGTGCTCTGTCTGCAGTGGAGGGCTGACTGGGCTCTAGCTTGCAAATTGGAGGCTCTAGTAGTAGTTCTTTGCAGTCTATGGCATCTGGAAGGTCCTGTTGTACTCTATACTGGGCCCCTAGCTATACTTAGGCCTCCGGAGCAACTGGAGGTGGGGAGTGAATGATCTGTCCAGAATTCCACACCCTAGGGCAGCTGGGAGGGGCTCAGGTGCTTGGATTTAGGCCAGAGTGGCCTCTGGGAGTCACTTCTGCTGCCTGGCCAGGCTCAGGTGCCCACAGCAAGTACCCCTGGGTAGTGCCCTGGGTCTGTTCTGCTAAGGGGTGAGTCAAAAAGTGAAGAGAAGGGGAGGGGATGGCACTAGGGGTCCAGAGCATTTATTACATGAAAAAAAAAAAAGACTGTTGAAAATAAGAGCAAACAAGAAAGCCCTCCCAAACTGGGAGAACAGGAGAGAATGCAGACACACTTAAATCCAACTTGTCAGGAACATGAAGAAACTGGGCTCAGCTGGTAAAGTGCTTGCCATGCATGAAAAAGGACCTGGGTTTGGTACCCAGAACCCAGGTTTAAAATCCCAGGCATACTTGCCATGTGTTTGCAAGCCCAGGGCTGCTGGAGAAGAAGAGACGGACAGATCCCTGGGCTTGCAAGCCAGCCAGTCTAGCCTATAAGGCAGCAGATCAATGTGAGACACTGTCTCAAAAACTAAGGTGGGCCACCTCTCAGAGGACACTATCCAATATCCAAGGTTGTCCATTGTCCTCTGTCCTACACACACACACACACACACACACACACACACACACCATGTTTTGCAGACAGACTGAAGAAGTTACCACTGTGGTCAGATGGTCACATGGCCCTGAACACACTACATAATGACCAGGGCAACGGGTGTCCCTGGTGAGACCTAGGGCCTTGTGCCCCTGGCCCAGAGAAACCCAAGGGCAGTCTGTTTGGTAAGGTTTTATTCTGGTTAGGTATGGCGACACAGCAGTGTGCTGGGGGAGTTCTCTTTAATAGCTGACCAGGGCAGCATTCCCTCCCCCCCCACACCCCCACCATTTGGTTGACAGCAGTCCAGACTTAACAGGGCATTGCTGTAAGCTAACCCATCGGACGGTTTTGCTCAGATGCTAAGGATCTACCAAGAGGCCAATCCCAAACACACTTGTTCCAGTACCAGACATAGCAGATAGTTATTACCATCTCACTAGCAAGACTTGCAAGCACAAACTAGAACAACCATCCCACAAAAGCGAGAACTGATGTCTAGGGGAGATCTCCCGAGCCAGACACTCTGTTCCCTGGCTGTGTGGTGCCCCTCCCTCCCAGAGCTCTGACTTTACCCAGCCTGTGTTCATCTCTGTTCCCTGGGCCAGAGGAAAAAGCAGAGGGTCACTGCAATAGTCTTTATTGCCAAGTGGTCCCAGAGCATTCAAGAGAGACCCACCTATGCTTGACTGCCCCCAAAGGGAAAACGGAAGCCTGATGAAAGCAGAAGAGGCTGGTATAGGTACCCACGGGGTAATCCTCCCTGTGACCAACTGCAGAGGTGGCAATAGCACACTGGCTCAGGGACTGACAAGATCTCATCAAGAGAAACTACTTCTTCAAACTTCATTCTTGCCTGAACAGTTGAAGAACCCCCTCCTCAGCTAGGGAGCCCTCTCTTCCCTAAACTCTCACAAAGAAGGTTTTACCCACTCTCCCTATTTATAATAAGCCCGGCAGGTGCAGTTGGATACTCCTGAGGCAATTGGTGAGTGGGAACTACCCGGAAATGAAAGCCCCCCAGTCTTAGGTAAGGAGTGAGGCTTTGCAGCCTGGCTAGCCAGGCTTCACCAGGCTCTTTCCCCTGAAAAACTGGCAGAAATGTGACACCGAGGGTTTGCAGTGGATTGCCCGCGAGATCGATGAGGCCCGTCTGTCACCGGGACTCCGTGAGGGTTCTATTTGATGTTCCTTTTCTCTCCCTGGTAGACAAGGCTCCTCCATAGTCCTAGGGGTGCACACGAAAAGGACGTTTGCTGGAGGGAGTACCCAGCCTTGGTGTTTGTGTCTACTTTGTCCTCAGACTGCATACTTCAGAGCTCTGAGCTAATACGAAGGAAGAAGAAAAGGACGGCCAGAGGTAGGATGTGAATGAAAACGTGTTACCACACTTCTGTTGGAGAAAAGATTAACATAATTCCCTACCCATCATGTGTCCTTGTAGTCTGAGAACCAAGAGATCAATTCCTTCCTCCTCCCCCTATCCCCGGGCGTGCAGTCCCGCGGGCAGACACGCGGGGGCACAGCCACCGGCTTCTCCCTCGTTCAGCAGTTGACATTGTAAAATTGGGGGATTTTCCACACTTGCTTCGCTGGTTCTCCCTAGGCTGTCTGCCCATTGTTTCTGAAGGCGTGGAGGGGGCAGTCACTTTGCCTTTAGAGCCTCCCCTGGGGCTGCAGGCAGGGAGCTGAGAGAGGTTTTGCTTAAGGACAAACTTTGAAAGGTGACTTGGTGAAAGCCATGGCTAATGGGCTGAGTCCAGAGCTGCCACTGCGGGGACCAGGGGAGCCGAGCTGGGCCACTCTCGTGGAATCTGAGCCCACCAGTTCCCTTAGACCGCCTCTGCTCCGTGTCTGTCTGTTGTCTCCTGGTCTGAAGGGTACTTTCTTGGAGACGCCAGCATCCTCTACCAAACAGCCTTTTTCCCATCCCCTTCCCTCCCGTGACAGAATTGTGCTGTGGCTAGGTGGACCCCCTACTCCAGAACTTTATAGTACCCTCCTGCAAAGGCCTTCTAAAAAGAACATGCACGATCGATCTAGTTGTCCTCTAAAAATACTCCACTACCAGTGAGTTGAAGAACTCAGACCTGAAGTGGCCACCAGAGCTCCTGGAAACTGTCCCTTCCTTTACCGGAGAGTGTGAAGAGTCTCCTGCATGCTTGGAGGCCACCCATAAGGAATCACTCATCTTCCCTGCCCAGAGGCTGCCTGCTGTGTAAGGGGACTATGGTTCTTCCTGGCTGGCTGTGCATCCAGCGGTGGAAACTTCATTTCAGGCCCCTCTTTCTCTTGACCTTCCCAGGGCACATCTCTGAGACTACCTGGTGGTCCCACAGTGGCTGCTGGGCAAGGCAGATTCCTGTAGCTTGATGAGACATGGCAGACATACTGTTACCCAAAGGGTGTTTGCCTGTCTGTGTGTGGGTGCATTCGCTTGCATGTATGTGTGAGTGTTGTGCATGTGTGTGTCTGTATTTTTCACATATGTGTGTACGTGAGCAGGCACGTGTTTGTATGCCAAGGTCAGGGCATGGCAACTTGTGTACCTTCCTTGATGTCTGTTTTATTTACTGACTCAGGGTCTCTTGCTGTCCCTGGAGTCTTGCTAATCTAGCTAATATTCCCTGGCTCTGGGTATCTCCTTTCTCTGCCTCCCAGGACCACGATTACAGGCAGTCCATCACGCCCACCTGGTTTTTATTTAAACTCCAGGGATCCAAACTCTGGCCTTCATATTTGTACAACAGTGCTTTATGTGCTAAGCCATGGCCTTAGACCCCTGGCTGGTCCTTTCTGCTTGGAATATCGACCAAGACCTGCCTCCAGAGAGAGTGTGGGAGGCCTTCTACCAGATTCCTGCCATGGCTTTCCTTTTTTTCCAGAAGGAACCCTGACCCAGCTGGTGTAGGGAGAGTCATGGAAGAGGATAGTGGTAGGTCCAGGAAAATGCACTAGCCTATCTATGCCACTGAAGAGCATCCATGACCCCTACAGCCTGAGACAAGCAACCTAGACTGAGAACGTCTTGTTCTATTGGTGCCTTGCCTGGGTAGGCAAGGATGGCCTCTGTCTTGGTCCTATGCCACACTGAACCTGGTGAGGGTGATAGCGTTTAGCATCTTGAATGAGTCTCCATCTACCACGTGGATGCCAGCAGCTCACCTCCTTTGTCTCCTGCATATGTGTGTTACTCCTTCACCTGTGACACACTGCATCTCTCCTGTGGTAGGAGCTGCCCTAGGTGGAAGATAGCAGAGTCCCTCCTTTATGAGATGACTCTTTTTAACTGCTCATCTCTGCTGACATCAGTGGTTGCTTTCCTTATAGGCTAATGCCAGCTGGGACAGAGCTCAGTGGGAGCCGCTTTCTTAGGGCAGTTCTCTGTGGTGATTTAAGGAGAGGGGCCAGTGTTTCAGAGAGAGTCTTTGCCAGCAAGATCTTGGTTGTGGGGAGGGGTGAATTTACATTTATATGCACATGTGTGTGCATGCACAGGAAAGCCAGAAGTCAGGCTTCAGTATTGTTCCCCCAAAGACATCCACTGTGTTTTTTTGTGGCACCACCTTTTACCAGACTCAGGGCTTGCTGATGGAGCTAGACTGGGTGGCTAGAGAGGATCAGCTTAGTCCACACCAGGGCCAGATTTATAAACATATGCACTATGCTGGACTTTTTGTGAGGTTGCTAGAAACTGAACTTGGGCCCTTCTCATTCTTGGGTGACGAGTGTCTACTAAGTGATCTCCCTAGCTCTCCAAGTAGCAACATTCTTATCACCCATTTCTGTCCCTTGCCCATTTCTGTCCCTTGTTCTCCCCTAAGGAGAGGATTTCAGATGAAGTGGGCATGGTCCAGGGGTACATAGTCGTTTGGGGTAGAGGGGAAGGCTGGCAACCTACTCTGAGTCTAAGAGAAACGTGTCAGGCATAATCCCACAGGACTCAGGAAACAGGGTACTGCCCACCAGCCAAAGGACTGAGCTTTTAAACAGATTCCTGTAGCAGTGGCAGCCCCAGCAGGGGCTACCAAGAAGAGGCCAGTTCCTAAAGCAGTGGCAGGGCATAGGCTGGCTCTCTTTCAGCAATAGGGATGAGTGCTTAGACCTGTCCAGTCTGAGGTAGTCACTCAGCTCAGAGCTCTGTGTATCTTGTGACAATAGCTGGCCTTTTGGTAAGAGATGGGCGGCTGAGCTCAGCCCTCACAGGCTGCACGGTCAGTGCCGCACAGGGTTGTGTTGTGAGTGGGGACCTCTTTATCTCCTCTTTCCTGATGGATATGAGAGCTCCGGACTGAGTTCATTGGTTAGGCCACAGAGTTTCAGGTTAAGCTGAGTGGAGCTCAGGGGCCTACCTATGCGGAGGTCTCCTGGTAGATGTGTGGCCCTGGCCCTGGAATAGCCTTTTTTTGTTTTGTTTTGTTTTTGTTTTTCAAGACAGGGTTTCTCTGTATAGCCCTGGCTGTCCTGGAACTCACTCTGTAGACCAGGCTTGCCTCAAACTCAGAAATCTGTCTGCCTCTGTCTCCCGAGTGCTGGCATTAATGGCATGCGCCACCACTGCCTGGCTACCTGGAATAACTTTTGAGCAACTAGAGCTTTGTATATTTCTTCCACCTTTCCAGCTAAGCTAGCGGGTCCAAGGACAGTCTTGGACTCAGATGATGGAAGCTGAGGGTAGTTCAGCTGTCCACTGCTTATCTAGCGAGTATGAACCCTAGTACCTTACTTAGGTTCTCATTGCTGCAATAGAACACCATGTCTAAAAGCAACCCAGGGAGGATCAACTTTACTTGAGCTTCCAGTTGCCCCTCACATTCCATCACTGAGGAAAGACTCAAAGATTACGCACATGGTCCCATGGTTGGGAGGGAAGGGTCCAGCAGGCACTCTGGGCCATTCCTGGAGTCTTTGGTGCTGAGGTAGGGCCCACAGACTTGTGTCCCAAATGGGGATGCAGAACTCAGAGATCTAGGCTAAGACAGGATGGATGGTATAGGTACATGGGCTAAGTTATCCCCATGATAGTCAAATCTGGCTTGTCTCTGGAGTCTCAGATCTGCTGCCTGTACCCTGTGCACATCTCTTGCAGGTCCAGAGCCTCACTGTGCCAGATTGCTTCCCATTGTGTCATACTTAGGTAAGATTCCCTAAGTCTAGAAATTTCAAAGACCACAAATGCCCTCGAGCCATGCAAACAGACACCAGACTGTCCAAGAGGCAGGCGGTTGTCTGATGACTCTCGGAGATACGACAGCTAGGGTTTGCTACAAATCTTCCCCAAGCCTGGGGCTATGGGAAATCTGATGGGCTTCTGGCTGGGGTGGGAGGTGGGGGTGGGGGTGGGGTACAGACTGGGAGAGAGCAAAGCCCATTGTGATACCACCTGCTCCACATCTGTGTCAGTTTAACTTTTCATAAACAAAAGCTAAGACACAAAAGAAAGCCTCAGCAATTACTGGATCAGGCAGCTCCCCCAGTGAGGTTGAGTCAGGTTTTCTCTCCATCACAATGGATTGGCTCTTAGGCAGGTGGGAACAGGTTGGCACAGACAAAGCAGTGGTTGCATTCTGGTCTGGACAAGGTGGTTGAGACGAGTCTGTTGTTTTTTTTGCGGAGTGTTGTTTGGCTTCAGAGACAGGAAAGGAGGCGGATAGCAGGTGGGAGGGGTCTGAAACGTGGGGCCGAGGAAGAGGAAGGTGGGTCAAGTGGGGTGGGCCCTCTCCAGGGCGTGTGCCTCCACTCTAGGTGTGGCTCCCTGCGTATATTTCCCTAGGTCTTGCTTTCAAGGTGACCTCCAAGGATGTACGGTCAAGTGCGTTGGGAATTCCAGGTGAGCCTTGTATTTCCTTCCTGTAAGAGTTGTGATTACAGACTAGATTGGGGAATTTCCTTTCCCTGAGGTTGGAGTCCTGTCTCCACACGTCATCCCTGGTGACATCAGCAAAGTGCCCCCCCCCCCCCACACACACACACACAGAATGGCCTGGCCTGTACAAAAGGTAAATCAGCCAGGTCCATTGTGAGCATGAAGTGTACTTAGGACTCATTAAAGAAACACAGATAAGCAGGGGACTCTTTCCCCTTATAGTTCCTCAAAAGTGCCCGGAAGCTGATTGTCCCAGAAAATGGAAAATTGCAGGCAGTCTGTTACATGACAGAGCCTACTCTCTTAAACGGCACAGTCTCAAGCCCTGGGACATTCATTAGATAAAGCTTTGAATCCTTAACCAATAGAATGAGGACTTGGGGAAGGGGTGGGTATGCTAAAAGAGCTCAGATTGTAACTCTGTGGGAAGCCAGCCTATGGGGAAAGGGGGCAGGGGTTTCTCAGTCAGAGGCTTTCAAAGCTGATTTTTGCCTCTTCTCCAGGCTGGTGTCCCTTTTTTCAGAGTTGATTGAACTGTTTCCCTTTCGCTTGCTTCTTGAGCTCCTGAGGGTTTGTTTCTTACACTTGAAGCCCCTTCAGCTCAACTGGCTGAAACATTCCTTCACCTCCTGGAGGACTGGCTGAGTCACTTGGCCCTCAGTCTCCAGCAGTAATACCAGAAGAACCAGATAAACCACACAGACAAAAGCAGTGCAGGAAAAGCCTTCTGAAATGAGATTCTTACAGGCTGGGACCTGCCTGCTCAGCCTCTTGGGGACTGGCTGCTGAAATAAAAACACTTCCCAGCACTCCCTGAATGTTAATGTAATAGAAAACACGTCCCAGGTCCCAGACATACCAACAACGACAACAACAAAAAGCACCCATCAGTTCCCCAAACCGGGAAAACTGCAGCTTGAACGTGAAAAGAAACTCAGCTGATGCTAACACACAGTTAAGTCAGGTGTTGGAATTATCTGGAAGGCTTTTCAAATAGCCATCCTCAAAATGCTTCAGTGAGCAGTTAGACAGTCTCTTCAAACACATTATAAAAACAGAAAAAGTCGTAGGCAAAAAAAAAAAAAAATAAAAAAAAAAAATAGAAGCTACCAGGCCTGGGAAGACTCACTAAGTGGATAAGGTTCTTGCTCTGCAAGCAGGAGGGCTGGATGGCCACCTTCAGTACGTGTGTAACACAGCTGTAATCTCAGCATGCGCTCCGGGGCGGGGCGATATGGGGGTGGAGACAGAACTCCCTGCGAGCTGTGGGCCACCTAGCCTAGTAGATGCATTCAGTGATGAAGACCTAGAGACCCTGTCTCTAACAAGATAGAAAGCAAAGACCAACACCTCAGGTGGTCCTCTGTCCTCCCCACAAGCTCCTGTATTCCCACATACATGCTCCTGTGTGCGCATGTGTGCATTTTCATATGCAAATACACAGGCATTCCTAGGCACACACACATGAGCACATCACATACATACATGAAATAGTAATACATTAAAGAAATAGAAGTTGCCGGGCGGTGGTGGTGCACGCCTTTAATCCCAGCACTTGGGAGGCAGAGTCAGGCAGATTTCTGAGTTTGAGGCCAGCCTGGTCTACAGAGTGAGTTCCAGGACAGGCAGGGCTACACAGAGAAACCCTGTCTCGAAAAACCAAAACAAAACAGAAGTTATGTAAACTGTACCTGGACCCAGCTTAGCTCTGCTCTGGGACACCTTCTTAGCTAGCTTGTCACTGTTCCCTTGTATCAGTTGACAATCCTCAGAAACACTCTTTGCTGGGTACCCCAGTGACCACTCCAGGCTGGGACTCACTCAGCCGTCATCACAGAGGCTTCTTGCACTAGATGGATACTCATAGCTACTATAGCTGGACAATGCGCAGAGAGTGAGAAACTTTGGAACACTCAGCCCTAAAGGGGCTAACTTCAGCAAACCCTCTCCTCATGGCTGGGGAACAATGCAGAAGAGAAGCAGAAAGATTGTAAGATCCTCAAGGGATGGTTGACTCTAAGGAAATGGTGTCCTCCAGACACAGCAGGGCGGATGCATTATGAACTTACAGAGACTGCGGCTGCATGCACAGAGCCAGCACAGGTTCAAGCTAGATGAGGTCCTAGCACTGAGAGAGGAAAATGGACAATGGGCTCCCACCTCTAAGCAGCTATTTACAATTGGTACCTGCTGACGTAGGAACTATCATTCTTCTCTAGTGGAGTCTCCTTGAACACATTAATCACATGAGGGATAGCCCCATGCCCAACAGGAGATGGTCAACACACACACACACACACACACACACACACACACACAAAACGAACTCAGTGGCACTTTTGTACACTTTTTGTCTTGTTTTGCTTTAGGCAATTTTGTTTTTGTCTTATTAGTCTTTGGTTTGTATATTTTGGTTTCCATTTTTATGTTGTGAAGTTTTTTTGGGGGGGGGCACAGGTTTTTGTTTGTTTTTTTATTTTTTGGTTTTGGTTTTGAAAAAGTGTAGAGTTGAATGGGTAGGGGGGCAGGGAGGATCTGAGAGAAGCTGGGGGAGGGGAACCATGATTAGAATATATTACATTAAATTGTTTTTAATTAACAAAATAAAACTGTACCTGAAAAAGGAGATAGAAGGTGGAATCCATGAAATGACAGAACCCTCACAGTCTGAATAACAGGAAGTGGACTTAAGAGAAAAAAAAACACAGCTGCAGAAATTGAGAGACAATAATGAAAACCAATATTTGTATGATTGAAGTCTAGCTAGAGATCAAGAATGAGACTGAAAGAGTATTAAGAGAAATGTTGGGTGGGAGCATCTCATCCTCCAACAAATGAATGGTTAAACTGTGGTATGTCTATACGCTGGAATACTACACACAGTGGAGAAGGAACTAAAGACTGCTATTAGCTGAGAGTAGGGTTCGTGGTGGCAGTGGTGGTGGCCTTTAATCCCAGCACTCAAGAGGCAGAGGCAGGTGAGGCTCTAAGTTCAAGGCCAGCCTGGTCTACAGAGTTCCAGGATAGTCAGAGCTAAACAGAGAAACCCTATTTCTAACAAAAACAAACAAACAAACAAACAAACAAACCCCTCAAGTAACAACTTGGAACCATCTTAATGGCATTAAGCAGAGTGAGAAGTGCCATTAAAAATGGCACAGAATGGTTTAGACACAGAATGATTCTATTTATATTGTTTACATTTTGATTTACTTATTATATGGGTGTGTGTGTGTGTGTGTGTGTGTGTGTTTTGTGCTCATGTATATCTTTGCACACCATGTGTGTGCCTGGTACCTGCACAGACCTAAAGAGGATGTTGAAGCCCTTGGTACTAGAGTTACAGAGGAGTGTGAGCCACCATGTAGGTACTGAGAATCGGACCCCAGTCTTCTGGGAGAGCTGCCAGTGCTCTTAACTGTTGAGCCATCTCTCTAGCCTCTGTATCTTTTCTTTATTTTATTTTATTTATTTTTAATGGCAGTGCTAGGGATTGAATCTAGGCTGTTATATGTGTGAGGCAGGCAAGCACTACATCACTGAGCTACGGCCCTAGCCCTTGTTTATGTGTGTGTGTGTTTTGTATGTATGTGTACTTGTATAAGTGGGGGGCAATGAATGTGTGTTTTTGTATGTGTGTGGGGGTTGAAGCCAGAGTTCAATCTTTGGTCTCATTTTTTTGGAATCTGACCTCCTTAAAGATTATTTTATGTGTACATGTGTGCATGTGTCTGTGTATGTGTACATGTATGTGTGGGTGCAAGAAGAGGGTGTCAGATCCCTTGGGGTTGGAGTTACTGGCCTTTGTGACGCACCCAACAGGGCTGCTGGGATCTGAACACTGGACCTCATGATTGAATAAGTGCTCTTTACCACTGAGCTATTTCTTCCCTTATTTTTAAAGACTAGAATCTCACTTTCATTTGGAACTCACCAATTTGGCTATGATGGCCATCCAGTGAGCCCTATCTGCCTGTCCCTGCCTTCCCATCTCTGGATTACAAATGTGTACTACCAGACCGAGTTGGGGGATCAAACTTGGGTCTCCATGTTTGCACACACAGCACTATCCTGGCTGATCTGTCTCTATTCTAGGGCAATTTATATTCTAAACCCTTTAAGAACAGAGAGCAGGTCAATAGTTACTAAGGATTAAGATTTTGTCTCCTGGTGGTGGTTGTGAAGGCACAAACCTACATATCCAGGGAGTGTATGCAACAGAAAAGACACAAAGTAACAAGTATGAGATTTTTTTTTTTAAATGGAGCAGGAAAGACACAAAGTAACAAGTACAGGATTATATGGAACTGAAAAGACACAAAGTAACTAGTGGGGAAGCTGGGACTGATCTGCACTAGGCTCTAATTGTGTTGATAGGATGTTTGGCTTATAACAGTGTGCCAGTTTTCTGCAAGTCCTTCCTACTGCTTGCTTGTCCGTGGCTAGCTTAGAACAAAAGGTTTAATTAAACCTTAAAAAAGAAAAGAAAAGAAAAGAAAAAGCCAGCAGGGCCAGGAGGTTGCTGCATAAGCATGAGGCTTCAGTTTCCCCAGAATCCAGGTTAAAAGCCAGGTGTGGGGCCCGCAGCATTGACACAGCTACTGAAGCACTTGCTGCTAGAACTTACTCGAAGGGGAAAGGAGAGACCTGACTCCACAAAGTTCTCTGACTTCCACACCTGTGCCATGACATGCATGTGCCCCTGGTTAGATATATATGTACATAATACAACATTAATAGTAATAAGAATAATGCCAACAAAATGACTCAGTGTGTACAGGCACTTGCCACCATGTTTGATGACCTGATTTCAATCCCCTGGACTCACATTGAAGAATAGAAACACACGTACATGTTTCAGGAAATATTAAAAAATATGAATCCGCCAACTCTCTGGCCATGCCGGACCACAGGACTCCCTCCTGCTGGGTCATTTCTCCAGCAGCAGCCCCCGAATTCCTCTCACTACCACGCACCCCACGGTCAGCCATCATATCACAATACCCAATACCCCGGTAGAATCAAGACTCTTGTTTGTTTGTTTGTTTGTTTGTTTTTGGTTTTTCGAGACAGGATTTCTCTGTGTAGCCCTGGCTGTCCTGGAACTCACTCTGTAGACCAGGTTGACCATGAACTCAGAAATCCGCCTGCCTCTGCCTCCCAAGTGCTGGGATTGAAGGTGTGTACCACCACTGACTGGCTAGAATCAAGACTCTTAATGCTTAGTTAACTAAGCCGATTTATGTATCAATAATATCACAATTTACAAGATGCCAATACAATAATTTCAGAGCCAATTGATAATGATAAAAGCTTTATCCCAATATTTCTAATCTTGTGAAATCATAGCTACTTGTAGCTGGTAAATGCCACTCGAGTACACATCCACAGCCATCTTCCTTCTCCTCCTACCTTGCCATGCTCCCTCTCTGCAACTCTTAGCCCCGCCTCCCTTTTCCTGCCCAATCACAGGCCCCCACTACCCTAATGTGATTGGACCGGGAAAATCTTGCACCCCCCCCCGCCGCCTCCACCCCCCCCCCCCCACCCCCGCACACCACACACGAGGTGCATATTGATGCTCTGGATCTATGAGCCTCTTCCATGTTCTCAGCTTTGCTGTGCCAAGCCCTAGCCACTCTCTGTATAACCAGCACATATGGATGACTTGGACTCTTTTTGACCGTAGCACAAGGCCAGCCAATGTCCAGGCTTTACCTTGGAAGACCAGCATGGCCCCACCTCCCTTGTGATGACAAAGAACTGGGCTAGATTACAGGTACATACTACCATATGCAGCTCAACTGTGTGTTCTAGGCATTAAACTCTGGTCCTATAAACTGGGGATCCAACGGTCTCCCCAGTAGACTTTATATGTTTCCTAAAAGAATCAAAGAATGAAACTGCTGTGGTTTCTACAGTGGAAGCTTCCTAGTATGGCGGTATTGGGAAGTGAGGTCTGAGAGAGATGGTAAGAGTGTCAGGGCAGAGCCCCCAGGAAGAGATTGTGATCTGAAGGGAGTGAGCAGCTATGCCCATGTGCTTTCTTTCTGTACATAATTTGCTCCCTCCCATTCGCAAGCCATGGTGGAAGCCAAGGCCCCTCTGCAAATGGTAGTTCCATGTATGTAAACTTCTAGCCTTCAAGATCATGAGCTAAATAAACTCCCTACCTTATCACACTAACCAGGGATAGGAATGGGGCTCAGTCAGTAAATTGCTTGTCTATCATGGGCAAACCTCTGTTGTCTCTAGCACCTTATAACCTGAACATGGTGGCATTTTCCTTTAATCAAAGCACTTGGGAGGTGGAGACAGGAGGATTGAAATCCAAATTCATCCTCAGCTACACAACAAGTGTGTGTGTGTGTGTGTGTGTGTGTGTGTGTGCACATACACACATAATTATCCCTGGCTACAGGAGACACTGTCTTAAACAAACAAACAAACAAACAAGTAAACAAGCAAATGCCACCCAATCTAGTGTTCTGTTATAGCACAAGAAAATAAATACTGAGACAGAAATTGTTCTGTTAAGTCTAGAATAAAATTTAAATACAGAAAAGTAGGAAACTTTTGTAAATAAAAGAGACATTTCCTTGTAATTCCATTATCTAAAACTGACTGTAATGAATCTTTATTCCTTTCTGATACGTTTTGCTTGCATACAGTAAGTCAGAGGCTAAAAGCATTCTGTTCATGTGATGTGGAACTATGAAGTTTCATTTAGTGCTTTATCTCAAGAAATTTTGCAAATTATCAAGGAATGCTTAAAAGTGTGTTTGCCTACCTTAGTATTTGGAGATGCCATGATTTGCTTCATAGTTTTCTTATTGTTGGCTTTTTCGAGTTTTTAAAATTGAAAAAAAATTAAATTACATTGTAGTGTGTGTGTGTGTGTATGTGTGTGTGTGTGTGTACATATGCACAAGCCATAATGTGCGTGTGTGAGGTCAAAGGACAAACTCCAGTGCTTGTCTTTGCCTTGCTTACCTCTGCCACACACCAGGCTCTTTGGTCTAGGGGCTTCTGAGAAGTATCTGACTCCGCAGTCTTGCTCTAGGAGCACTGGGGTTACAGACACATGCTACCACATCTGGCTTTGCATAGGTTCTGGGCATTCAAACTCTGGTCCTCACATTCACATGGCAAGCATTTTCCCCATTAAGCCACTACCCTAGACACAAACCATAATGTTCAGAAGCCCATCAGATAGCTGGGGTTATAAGAAATGATGGGACACTGAACGTTAGAAGGTGGGTGAAATTTGAAATAACTCTCACCTTGGAAGATCAGTAAGGGCAGAAATGCTTGCTGCAGGGAAGGAGGAGGAGGCAGCCCACACTTGTTCTGCTTTGTGTTGAGACAGGATCTCACTGTGTAGCCCTGGCTGGTCTGGAACTCTTATGTAGGCCAGACTGACCTTGAACCCACAGAGAACATACTCCACTGCCTCCCAAGCCTTGGGGCTAAAGGTATGCATCACCTTGATAGTTGACAGCCAACATCTTAATGCACTGTTTAGCCCTGTGTGGCTAAGCAGATACCACAAGGTGACTCCATGTGATCTGCCAACTTTAAATGACTAAAGCCAAATGTGGTTTATTTCTGCATGGCACTGGCTACATTAAAAAAAGAAAAAGAAAAAGAAAAAGAAAAAGAAAAAAAAAGGGATATTTCATTAGAAATGTATGTCATTAGCTTCAGTCTCAACTATTATTTTACAGACATAATCTCATATACACAACCAGTAGTGAGGCCCCAAGAAATAATAGACAATGACCACAGCCAAGAGGGGAAGAAACTATAGAAATAGAAGCAGGCCCACCAGATGTTGGGGCGGGGGCGGTTATCAGACAGATTTGGATACAATCATGAAACATATATTAAAGAATTCTACAGCAAAGAGACAACTCACACAGATACGGTTCAGGTATTTTAACAGAGATTTGGAAAGTGTGGCAGATTCAAGCTACGATTTCCTCAGAACTCTGGTCAGGAAACTTAAAATCAGGGAGCTTTGAACCAAAATAAAGGGATTCCAGGGTATGAAGTAACCAACTCTTTTGTCTCTCTAGGGCATCTTCCTCTTTCAAACTTCTTCCTTTTACAAATTTCTCATTCATTTCCTTGGTTATTTGTTTATTGAAATATGAATGGCTATATAATATTATAATAGCCTTAACACATTAATGGTATGAATGGGGATGGTGGCACACACTTGGAGACAGAGGCCGGAGGATTGAAAGTTTAGGATTAACTGGATCCATGGCCTCTGCTTCCGTTCCTGTCTTGAGTACCTGCGCGGACCCTCCTCCATAGTGGGCTGTCAGCTGCAAAATGAAATAAACCCTTTCTTCCCAGAGTTGCTTTTGGTCATGGTGCCTCATCAGACCAATAGAGAGTAAACTAAGACGTGGGTGAGTCTGTGCGGCTAGCAGGAGGAGAGGAGCAGATGGAGACTTTCTGGGGTGGGGTGGGGTGGGGAATATTACAGATCTTGATTTGTATGTTTGCATGTCAGATTGTATTGAGCGAAGTAGAAAAGGCCCAAGTTCACCCTGCCTCTGTACTGCCTGGCCCCTCTGTGGCAGTACTTCTTTTGGATCAACTGTCTTGGCGCCTGCAGCTGTGGTCACAGAGACTCTAGTTGCTACTGTGCTTTCGATCTCTGTTTTTAGTGGTGTGGACAAGCATGTGTTTATCTATGTGTATGTGTATGATGTGCGTATGTTCATTCTTCTGTTTGTAGGTGTTCATGTGTGGAGGTCAGAGGACAGGCTTGGATGTTGGTCCACCTTCTACCATGTCTAAGGCAGGATCTCTTGGTCCAGTATGTCAGGCTAGCTCGCTTGAAAGCTTCTAGGGTGGTGGTCGTCCCTTTTCTTAATGCTGTTGAAGGAAATGAAAAGGAATAACTAAAGCGTGGGACCTGAGTTGGATAGGTAGGAGAATCATAAGCCTCATAACAATGTAAGCCTGCCACATAGGCCTAAGAATAAGCAAACAAGATGCTAGCTATCATAAGAGCTGGCAGGTCAGGAAGACATAAAAATCATAGATATGGAGGAGGAACAAGTCTGGGCCTGCAAGACATGTCCTTGGGCAGGCTCTGAATTATGGACCATATGGTTCCTTAGATATGGTTCGAGGCTAGCAGAAAAAACTGCTGACTTGGGACTATACCACCCACTGCTTCTGGGAATTACCCGCCCTGGACCACTCTTCCCACCTCATACCACATTTATTTTTTAAAAGTAGCCAATTATGTATTGCTATGCTAATTCCTTTGTTCCCCTAGACCTCCTTCCTATAAAAACCCCAAACCCCTAAGCCTCGAGGTGGATCCCTCTGTCTCCTGCGTGAGATATGGGTCCACCCGGAGCTCCAATATTAAACTACCTCATGTGTTTACATCAAGATGGTCTCTCATGTTTCCTTGGGTGCACGTTCTCCTGGGACTTGAGTGAGGGTCTCCCTATGGGAGTCTTTCACTGTCACCCTTTACGACAGTTCTCCATGTTGTGGTGACCCACAACCATATTATTTTCATTGCTACTTCAAAACTGTAATTTTGCTGCTGTAAGGAACTGTAATATAAATATCTGCTATGCAAACCTTGTGGGGAAGTGACCCACAGGTTGAGAACCATCATCTGTGATGATGTCACAGATCTGGGGATCTGACATCATGTTCTCACGATTGTCTGAAAGCACTTTACCCACTGAACAGTTTCCCTGGCCCTGTGGTTTGGATCTTAATGTTCCTCCAGAGTCCACATGTCAAAGGCCCTGTCTCAGGTCTGTGACTCTGATGGGAGCTAGTGAAACCTTCAGGAGGTAGAGCTTTATGGGAAGAAGTTAGACCTTTGAGGAAGCCCCTTTGGAAGAGATGTACGGGCACATACCCTTCCTGTCTTTCTTTGTTTCCTGGCTGCAATGAGGAAGTGAAACTTTTTCCAGCCACCCACCCCTTGCTGTAACACATTACTTTGCCAAAGTTCAAAACCAAACACCCAACAACTATAGTGTCCAAAAACTGGGGTCCAGCCTTTGCCAGTTGTGCATGTCTCCGTATGAACACCAACACCAGATGCCTTCTTCAATCATTTCTCCACCTTAGTTTTTTGAGAAGGATCTCTTTATAAACCCAGGGCTTATCAATTTGGCTACCCTGGCTGGCAAAAAGTCCCAGGAATCCTTCCATCTCTCCCTCCATGTAGGGGCTACAGGTGTGCAGTGTTTTACTAAAACTGCTTTGTGTGAATGCTGGGAACCCAAACTCAAGTCTTCACGCTTGTGTAGCAAATACTTTACCAACTCAGCCACCTCTCGACGGCACCTTTGCTGTTGTTTGAAAGTGGATTTAACTCACAGTGATAGAAAGTTAACATAATTGCTCTCAGTTGTTGAAAGTAGATTCAACTCATCACCAGTAGGAATAGCAGAAGAGGAAAATGGAAATAGTAGGCGTCTAGAACATTAGTGGATTTAAGCATGCAAATCTAGAAATGGTAATATCTTTCCTAACAGATTTTCGTTTTGCAATTCAGCAAGCAAAACTTTCTACTTGAATGCTGTTTGCTTCATCTCACCTTCCAACAAAGTACTCTATGCTTTGTCAAAAAAAAAAAAAAAAAAAATCAAACTGTTTACTGAGGGGGAAGTTCTCACTTCCAAGCTACTTCCACACACTTTGATCCCCTACACCTGGAAACAATTTCAATTTATCAAATTTCTCCGTGGTGCTGTGCAACTTGAACACATGGCATGGCTTTTGCTCCTTCCATCAGAGGCACTGGAGTCTAGCTTCCTGAGAATTATCAAACCCTAGGACTTTTTTTTTACCTTGTTCATGGGGAACTTGCAACAAACCTGAAGTCTTAATTGGTTTTTAAAAGATAGAGACATTACTTTTAAACAAGGACAGTGTGTTAAAGTCATCTCCTGCTGTTTTCTTTCAATAATACGGTTTCTTTTGTCAGCCAGTTCCTTAAATGCATCTGTAATCAAGAACATTCCCATCAAGATCCTGTTGTCATCCTGGAATCTTGTGACAATAAGTGATACCCAGGGCAAGGGAAGTGTGTGGGGGTGGGGAAGGGGGTTTGAGCAGTAGTGAGGATGAGGAGTGTAGCAGGGACAATGGGATCTCAGTCTCCTGTGCAGATGTCACAGATGTGCTGATCTTAACTTCAGGCCAGTCCAGGAACATTTGAGGAGCATCGTCCACTCATTCCCTGATTCAAAGTACAAGTTAAAGGGGCCAGAGGACATAGAGAGGACACTGTGTATTCTACAGGTACAGATTCTGCAAGGATATTTTGCTTGCTGGTGATGGTGTGGAAACTCTGCTGCTGATGGTAGAGATGATGATGTTAGAGGTGGTGATGGTGGTGGTGGTGGTGGTGGTGGTGGTGTAGGTGGTGTAGGAGTTAGAAGTGATGGTAGTAGTGGTGGTAGTGTTAAAGGTGGTAGTGTTAAAAGTGGTGATGGTGGTGGAGATGATGTTAAAGGTGGTAATTGTGGTGGAGGTGGTGTTAGAGGTGGTGATGGTAGTGGAGATGGTGTGATGGTCTTAGAAGTGGTGGTGTTGATGGCAGAAGAGATGGTAGTAGTGATGACGCTACTGGACTTAAGGTCTAAATTATGTTTCAACAACCCAAGTTCAGATATCCATTCTCACTAAGCCAATTAAACAGCTAACTTAATGGTGGAAAACAGAAAATGGGGGGGCTGAAGAGGTGACTCAGTGGTTAAGAGCACTGACTGCTCTTCCAGAGGTCCTGAGTTCAATTCCCAGCAACCACATGGTAGCTCACAACCATCTATAATGGAATCTGATGCCTTCTTCTGGTGTGTCTGAAGACAGCAATGGTGTACTCATATACGTAAAATAAATAAATAAATCTTAAAAAAAAAAAGAAAGAAAAACAGAAAATGGAAGTTAATACAATGTGGTCACATTGGAAAAAGAGAAAGAGGGCCAGTGATCCTGAAGCAGGTTCCTAAACTGAGCTTAAGTTTTAAGTAGTGGGCTATGGTCATGCATAGCTAAGAAGTCCTGGTCAAGTTGTGGTCATGCCTACCATGGACACAGCATTGTCTTTTCTGCAAGATGGTCTAACAAAGGGTAAGTCTCTGAGAGAAGTCGCCTCACTGACTAGCTCAGGCTTTTGGCAGTTTCATCTCCCAGCTTGAGAGTCCTGGGGGAATTCCAATTTCTTGGGATCTGCTGCTTCAATAGTCTGATATCGAAAGGGAGGGACCCAAATGTCGTCTAGAATGTCTTCACCCTTGCCAGGCCAGCTGCAATAATGGTGCTGATGGAGGTGGTGATGTGTTATGGGGATGGACAGAGGATGCTGATGTGTTATGGATGGACAGAGGATGCTGATGTGTTATGGGGACAGACAGAGGATGCTGATGTGTTATGGGGATGGACAGAGGATGCTGATGTGTTATGGGGATGGACAGAGGGTGCTGATGTGTTATGGGGATGGACAGAGGATGCTGATGTGTTATGGATGGACAGAGGATGCTG
>JADRCD010215450.1:0-19648 GCA_019843815.1 Montemys delectorum
GACCTGCAATGAGACTCCCTGATTATTTTCTTTCTTAGATAGAACTCCTCAAGCTCCAAATTCCGTCTTGACTAGCCTTTCATACTTTGGGTAAGTGGTGCCTGTGTAAGAAGCTGTTGGGCCTTGATAAATATTTGCAAAATGGATTTTGCTTTGATCTGAATGAAAACCAAAGCTAATATTGACCGGGCTCCACAGTTGGCATGAATAATATTAGTGAGGCCTGACAAGCTGATGCTAGAAGCTGTTTAGTTCTATGGGTTTTATAGGAGCAAGGCATGTGTTGGGCCTCAGACTGCAGAGTACTGTGGGATCTCTGGGCCACTGATAGGCAGAAAAAAATTACTGAGGATAATGTCACCTCCTGTTTTAGTGGTGGCTTCCCACCCCAGCAGGATGAAGATAGCAATCTACTGAAATGGTACTCTCTCTGGGCAACCGTTAGCTCAGCGTTTACATGTATGTCTCATTTGCAGGGTATCATTGACATTTGGAGAGATGTCTAGATTAGCCAGCTAGATAGGCACAGGATCTCACTTTTTTCCTCTTGTAGACTGCTAGTGAAAGTGCCCTAGGTGCTGATTTTCCATCCCAACTCTCAGCTTGCTTCTGAGTTTGCAACAGGTTTCAAAGCGATAAAAGGTTCACAATGTGTCCCTGTGTCTTGTCAATAGCAGCTTGTCTTTCCTCTCCTTACTCTTTTTTGAAGGTAATAAGTATTTAGACTTATTTTTTCCTTAAGGCTCAAGGTCTGGAAAAGGATAGGTGTGCATTATTCATGTTTATGTTCAATGTCTGCATGTCAGAATTTATACAGTACCATCTCTACCTTTATAAGAAACATCCTGAAGACTCGATACAGTCAACCCCTCAAAACTGAATACAGGCTTTAGTAGAATGCATGTGGAAGGAAATGCTTAAAAATGTTAAGTAGCCAACATGAAATAGATAGTGTGGTTCAAGACTACAGTACTGTTTTCCTGAGCTGCAAAGCAATTTCAATTATAATCAGAGTTTAAAAGAAGATTTTGAGCATCAAACCTACATCAGAGCACTTTGGGCATGTAGAAGATGTTCTGGAGGGTAATGGAGGGGCGATGGTTATTTTCCCAGCAGAGGTAGAAGAATGGCAGGCAGTTGTCTCCAGCCACAGTCCCTCAGTCCTTGCTTGTACTGTTCCCAGCAAGGCCAAGGCTAGGTGAAGATGTAGCAGGAGGTATAAAGAATATCCTGAGGAGAATTCCTAAAACCCAGTAGACTATTCCTCCCATTCTCCCCAGCTCCCAAGTAAGCAGAGAGAAGGATAGCTTCACACACAGAGATATTTCCCACCTACTACCACCACCATGACCACAACCAATGACCTCACCCTTTTTGCATGTGCATCTTTAGAGTTACCCTCTTAATGTTTTCCCTTCTCCCTGGGTCTTAGGGAGTCACACTTTGTGACTCTGTGCTTGGGACTAAACTGGCTGGCCTTTCCTCTACTTGCTGAGTGACCCTCGCTTTCATTGACCATCTGCCTCCAAAGAGGATGACTGTGTGGCTTCTGTGAGTGCTTTCTGATAATTAGCATCCATGAGCCTGAGAGTGTCCCTCAGCACACAGCAGCATCTGGCATTGACTGAGCATGACAGGGTGGGGCCAAGGGCCAGGGACAGTTGCCTCCTTAGTCTCTCTCAGGAGGCTGGGAGGTACATGGTCCTCTCCTCACCTTGCAAGGAAATTATGTGAGATGAAAGTGAAAACTTACTCAGTGCTTGTGTGAAAAATCCTCGGCACCATATAAAATTGAGTGTTGTGGCATATGCCCGTGATCTACTCCTCTAGTACTCCAGAGGTAGGGTCAGGGGGATAAAATGTTCAAGGTTGTGGGTTGGTTACTTAAGTGAGTTTGAGGCCAGCCTGGGCTACATGAGACTGTCTCAAAAAATAAAGATAAGGACATTGTCACTTCTTTTACAGGCTTGCTGAGAAGATAAGTTTGGAAGTATTGTGGAGGAATCGCAACATTGTCTAGGCCCCACCTAACCGTCGGCTGGTTCTGTGGGATCCTTGGGCTTTGGGTCCAATTCAGTCACCCAGTGCTATTGTGGAAGCAGAGGCAGTTTCGAGCCAGTCCTTCCTGGTGTTGTGTCAGAAGCAATTATTGTTATTCCAGCTGCACACAGGGCAGCTCAGGTGTGGATTGAGAATTGCTCCCCAAGGATGTCTCCAGGGTGACAAATCTCCCCCTGACAGGGCCATCGTCACAGTTGTTCTTCATCTCTTCTCTCCCAACCCAAGGCTCTTCAGTAAGCAAGAGGTGTTAGAGGCCAAAGTGTCCCTTTCCTCTTTATGGGCTAGGGATTTGTGGCTCAGCTGGCCCAGAGGATGCTCAATCTGCATTTCAAGAACTTTCTATACAGTTTTACCTGGTGCATCTACCAGATGCCTCACATAGATGCCTTTGTCCCAGGATTGAGGTCCTATCTCTTTCTGGGATACAACTGTGGAGGCAGAGGAGTGGGGGGTGGGTATGTCTAACAGATCCCCTTGGGCTGTAAGCAGTGATTTTGATTTTGGGTTTTTTTTTTTTTTAAATGGGTTTTCCAGCCAAGAGAAACCATGCTCTGTGTTCTCAGGGCTCCATGCCAACCCAACTGCAGTTCCTCTTCCCAATTGTGCCAACTAGAAAACAGGTTTGGCGCTGGCTCTTCTCAGAGTCAAAGGTATGACTAGAAACAGGCTGGGCCTTTTCCCACCTACTCACCATAGTTTACAGAGATCCCTTTGGCTCCCTGGAAGGCACTAGGGTTGTTTCTTCAGGTAACGCCATTGGATGGGTGAAGAAACAGGCCCAGAAAGCGTGGGGAGCAGCTAGCAGAGGTTTGGCTCTCTTGAATCATGTGTGGAAGCTCTCAAGATGTCTCTTGCGAGTCCAACACTAGGCCAGCTGAACCAGAACCCCTGAAGATAGAGTGCTAGCATTTTCTAACCTTCCTTCACCGGTGCCTTGCATGCAAGGGTTAACACTAAGGTTTTACCAGCATGAGTGTGTGAGTCACATGGAGGACCACCTGAGCCCAGGTAGGTCTTGACCCCGGATCACCAGAGCCAAAGATCATGAGCAGGATTCTGCACAGCCTCCTACAGATTCTCTCAGAATCCCAGGTTCAACACCCTCCCTCCGCCTCACACAAACTCTTCCCACATAATCTTCCCCACTCTCCCGACCTCCTGTGATTTCATTTTCCCATTTGGCATTTTGTTTTGATGTTCAAGGCATAAAGGGCCAATAGCTTCCCCCAAGCTATTTCTCCTCTGAAGCAGTGAAATAGCTTAGCAATTTTGGAGCCATTTAAAATGCATTGTTTTACTGGGGGCCCCAGTGGGGGGAATCCTGGCTTTCTCCTAAACCCTATCACAGAATACTGAGGGCTTCCAATCAGGATAGTTTTCTATCTTAGACTCTTGTTAGTCACAAAGGCCTTCCCACCTGAACCAGGCTCAGGGAAGAAGACACAGAGACGTATGTAATGCCGTGGCTCTGCAAGTCTATGTGCAATGCTTTGGCTCTGAGGGTCCTTGCAGAACACAGGCTCAGGACTCTATGAAGCCCCAAGTCCCTACCGCATAACTCTAATCTGGGTCCCCTTTCTGTAAAAGGACAATGGCATTAGCTAGTGATGCAGGCTGATAGGATAAAATTCTGAACACGTGCTCAGTGTACAGTTAACTGTTGCTCATCTTTAAGTGGTGAGGACAGAGGCCATCATCAGACCACAGGTGTCTGCGAGCCTCTTGAATTGGGTCTCTGGTGTGTGTGGGATGACTGAATTGAGCTATGTATGTCTGTCTTCCTCCCTCACTTTCTCTTCCTTCTCCTTTTCTCCACTCCTTCTACCCCTCCCTTCCCCCACTCTTTCTTTTTGACAACATTTGTCTATGTAGCCCAAACCTGCAGTTCCCCTGGGACCACAGCCTTTGCATTCCCACACCGGGTCTGATTTCACTTTCTAAGAAGAGCTGTTTCTCTGTGGGTGGTTTGGCCTTCAGAACACTATCTCACAGACCAAGCTAGGGAAAGTGAACATAGAAGCCAATCTTGAACCAGAGATTCTGACCCTACCAGTTGGGCAGGTGTGTGTGTGTGTGTGTGTGTGTGTGTGTGTGTGTGTGTGTGTAAAAGAGAGAGAGAGAGAGGTGGTATATGTGTGGGAGTATTTGTGTGTATGTGTGCAATGTGTGTGTGTATGTGTGTGGTATGTATGGGTTTCTGTAGTGTTTGTGTGTGTGTGTGTTCATGTGTGTGTGATGTGTGTGTGTGGTGTGTATGTTTTGTGTGTATATGGTGTGTGTGTGGTGTGTGTTTTTGTGTGTGGTATATGTGTGTTATACATGCGTACGTGTGGGGTGTTCCCTGGTTTGCTGGGGGGCACCCAACCTTTCCAGGGTAAGCTGGTGAGTTGGTGAGAGACACCCAGTCTGTCCTTACATCTATACACAGTTTTGCCTTTAGAGGACCTGGTATTCCCAGTCTATTCCCTGGGCTTCCCAGTCAAGCAACAGCATGCAGAGTAGGTAGCTGAGGACAGCAGTGCCATCTTGCCCCTGGAGCTTCTGTTCTAAGTGCAGGACAGATGGGCTGCTAGGAGGCCAGCTGGTAAAATGTGCTGAACTCGTCAGAGTAAGAAAGGTCTCTTGAGCAGCAACCTTGACTCCGAGCACCAGAAACACAGTGACTAGGAGGAGAGCCCTGACAGTAGGCAGGATCCCACATTCTCCACAGTAATGGGAGTAATGGGAGAGAGAACAGTGTTGGTAGCGAGGGTGGTGAGGAACATGACCTTAGGACCTGGATAGGGCAGGTTCAAACACCACCTCAGACACTTAGAAGTTCTGTGGCCTTGGGTTATATACTTAACCTCTCTGACCTCCGTCTCTAAAGCAGAAATGATAATGAGGGCCTTGGTGAAGATTAGATTAAACTAATTAGCTTATATAGAACCACTTGAAGGAGAACATGGAACAGAGCAAGGAGCACATAACCACACACCATCGATAGTAATCGTGCCAGACATTGTTTTAGATCCCACATCCATAAACCAGGAGAAATAATATACCTGACTCAGAATAATGGAGAGAAAATATGTATGCACTACATGCCTCCTGCATAGGAAGCAACAGTATATGTTTACCACTGTTGTAAGCTACCATTAGGTACTGGGCATGCTGGGCAGGGCATGTGAGACTTCTTAGAGCAAAGGAGTCAACAGCCTAGGTCAGACTGAAGCTTTCTCAGGGGACATGCACCTTGACTTTGGGTCTGCATCTCAGGCTGACCAGGACCTCCAAGCCAATGGCTGGAGGAGGGTAAAGAATCTATGAGTCTACCTAGTTCTGATCTCTGTGGATTGCTGTCTGTCTCTAATAATTCTCACAAGCATGTCTTAGAGGGTTCACACTCGAACAATAATCCCCTCTTGTTTTCCTGCAATGGCAGAGGGGTAGATGATGAATTCAACCAGTTCCTATACTCTGAGGGTCAATGGCCCACAAGGAGGATGCTACACAGGAGGAGGGAGTGGCCCTTGCGCCAACTCCCCAGCCTCTCTCCCATGCTTTCACAGCACACAGGAGCTGCACAGCACCAGGGACACAGAGGGTGTGATGAGCCATGGAGGCTGCTCTGGATCTACGGGGTCTTCAGAAGTATCCTACAGTTCTCGTCCGCACTCCTGGGGTGCAGCTCAACGGCAGTCTCTAAGAATAGCAGTGGTTATTCAGGGAAATATTGTGATCCATCTCTGGGGATGGCAGTGCAGGCCTCCTTCAAAAATAGAACCCCAAATCAGGTGTGTTCCCTCATCCCTGTCTCTCACCTTCAGTCCAGAATCCTTTGGAGGTAGTCAGGGGCTGGGTAGTGATGGGGTACTAGGCATCATGAATATCTGCCAAGAAAGGGAGAGCTTAGGGTTCTTACTCAGTTTGTCTCTCTAAGAATCCTTTATTTTGTACTTTAAAAAAATCCATTATTCATTATTTTAGGTAATATGGAAAACATCAAATGGTAATCCTGCATCCAGAAATAACAACTTACTATTCTTTCTCCCCTTAGCACTAAACCACACACACACACACACACACACACACACACACACGCATCCACATGTGCTCACATGCTGTCATACACACTACACACACATGTACATAATGTATGCATGCACACCATATACACATATACATTACACATATAATGTAGCGCATGCACATATGAACACACACGCATGTACCATATACCATGTATACACATATTCCCAGCACACCCATTTACATAACTGAGACTATGCTTCATAGTTTTTCCCCACCTTACCCTTCACTGAAAATCCCATCAAAAGCATCGTCCTGTATCATTCCCACTCTTCTGCATCAGGACTTAAACTGAGCACCGTATAATGATGAAGCATATGTGTAGCCCAGGCTGGACTCGAACTTGTGATCCTCCTGCCTCTGTCTCCTTCAGTAAATCCTACTGGCGGGATAGCTGTCTCCTGAGAGGCTCTGACAGTACCCGACTAATACAGAAGTAGAGGCTCACAGCCATCCATTGGACTGAGCGCAGGGTCTCCAATAAAGGAGTTAGAGAAAGGACCCAAGGAGCTAAAGGGTCTGCAGCCCCTTAGGATGAACATCAATACGAACTAACTAGCACCCCCAGAGCTCCCAGGGACTAAAATACCAACCAAAGAGTACACATGGTGAAACTAGTGGCTCCAGCAGCATATGTATAGCAGAGGATGTCCTTGTCATCAATGGGAGGAGAGGACCTTGGCCCTGTGAAGGTTCTATGCCCCAGTGTAGGGAATGTCAGGGCCAGGAAGTGAGAGAGGGTGGGTTGGTGAGCAGGGTAAGTGGGGAGGGAACAAGGTTTTCTTTTCTTTTTTTCTTTTTTTTCCAGAGGGGAACTGGGAAAGGAGATATCATATGACATGTAAATAAAGAAAATATCTAATAAAAAATAGAAAAAAAAAGATGAAGCATATGAGTTTTCTCTGGAATGATCTTTCTTCATGTCCTGGGGCTGTAGCCAGAGATGCTGAGCCTTAGTGTTCACATCTCTGAAGTGGGTCAGGAGGAGTGAACACCATCGTAGGTTGTGACAAGGGTAAAGTGTAAACACTTTTCCTAATAACTGCTTGAGGATTGCTGACACAAACATAATACAATGGATAATGTTGTATTCTATTAAACTACAATGGAGACTAATATCACTGTATTCCCTCCAGTGATATACATACTTCTAAAGTCCACCACAAGCTCCCTCTCAAGAATGTTCTAGAATTCAGAGAGCAGATGACAGCAGCTGTCTGGAGGACTCCCTGAGTGAACTGGTGACTGGGGATGGGGAGGTCACAAGCTCTGGCCTTCCCTTCTGAGATTTTCTTTGGAGTCCTGCATTTTACTTCTACTGTCACAAATATTACATGAAGCTCTGGAACATGCCACTCTACATGGTGACTCTGCAGTGGGTCACAACCTCATCTCTAGCTTTCAGAGATGCCCAAACAAGGAGGCCCTGCTCTGATTCAGCTGAATCCATCCTAATGACATCCCTTCTCCAAATGCAGTTTCTTCCCTATTCAAAACCTTTTACCGTGCCTGGAAGTGTTAGGTTCTGGCCCTTAATGAAGAAAAAGATGGCTCAGAGAGGTTAAGTAACTCTCTATAGTCACACAGCTATTCATCAATCTCGGATTGTGGAATTGATGCACTTTTTCTGTGTATTCATGTGTGGAAGATCTGGCCCCTAGTAATTCAGACACAACTGCATTTAGAAAAACATTAAAGAGGTCACTGGGTTGAAATGAAGTCAGATTTGTACCTTTAATCCATGGTGACTGGTGTCCTAAAAAAGGAAGAGGTTATGACCCAGATGCCACACAGTGGGGGACAAAGGGGTGGGGACAGCACAAGAAGGTGACCCTCTGCAAAGCAAGGTAAAGGGCTCACAAGAATCCAAACTTGCCAACACTGTGATCACATATCTAACCTCCTACATATATATATATGTAATCAGTTACTCTGTTCTGCTCTGAGGTATCTTCAGACAGAAGTTATTCCTAACAAATATTAAAGCTTAAAAATAGAAACTAAACTCTTATCAGTGTATAAGATCACAAAGTCATCTCACAGGTTTTGTTTTATATTGTAAAGACCTTATAAGGTAGAAAGAACACCCCACCCCAAGAATGAAGAGCTGGTAACATGCATGTGAAATCCTGAACCAAGTACTTGACAATAGTGCCGAAGGCCACTGCCATCACGCCCAAGCACTGTGACTTGCTGTGGGGTCTAAGGCAGGTTAAAGAAGCGAGGAGATAGGTTTCAGATTCCTTCAAGGGACAGCTGCCAAAGAGGGAAGGAGACACCTCGGAGAGAATGAGTGTCTCTGGGGACCACGAGGCAGAGCATCCGTTTCCACTGTCACCCTCACATGGGGGTACTTTAGAAATGCCCTATCTCGTGTTGGGAACACACTAGAAACGAACCATCTAGTGGTTCATCTCCGAGTTACTGAAGCAGAAACTCTGGGGGTATAGCATTGCTCACTCCCTGGGGAATTCAAGTACGCCATGCAATTTGAGAACCAGATGTCTAGGCAAGACTGGATGGGCAGACTAGAAAGTACAAGGTGACCCTTAAAGCCCTTGAAAGCCAGAGCCTCAGAGACTCTGGAGGACTCAAGACAAAATGGTCACCTCTGCTCTCATCATCTCTCAGAAGTGACACACTCACAAGTTTCAAGCGTTGGGGTTCGGGGAACCTCCTGTGGTATAAGCTGACCACATCCCACTGACCTCCCTGTATGAAACTCGGGGGAAGTCTCTTCAGACCCACATTGCAGCTAGTGTCCAAGTGTCCTGCAGAATATGCTATGGTTTTAACCTCAAAGCTGGAAGGGGCCTCAGAGATAGGCCACCAGAGCCAAACATGTCCTGAAAGACAAAGTTCATCCAAGGTCATGTATCAGAGTGATAGAGGCCAGGCCTCTCAGGCTTGTTCTTCATCACTGTAGGGGTTTAGCTGGCACATGGATGCTTTTTAATTTTCAGTTGATCTTTCTTGACAGAATGTTTCAAAGTCAAGGTGGGGGCAGGAAAGGACAAAACTGTTGCTTCAGGCATAGTCACAGCCTTTGAACTTTCTGCTTGTCACTAGTAGTTTCTGTCCTTGCTGGGAGATTGTTTGGTCTCAGAGATACTTCTACCTGGGGCGTTTGAAGGGACCCAGATTCTGGTTGCCTTAATGCCCAGCGTCATCAAGGAGGGACACCCCAGGAATCTGTCTTGGCAGAGTGTACTCAGTAGATAGGAATTATTATACCTCACGTGGCTTTTGACCTAATTGAAAAGCTTTGGAGGATCTGCAGGAGAGAGCTCTGGTTCTACCTGGCCCAGTAGAACTCATCAATGCAGCACAGAGAACTCAACCTGGATGATGGTGGTTAAGAATTTTAGATTTGGGTACTTCATATTCTATCACTGCACTCACGAACCTACAAACTTGTGTATGCATGTGTCGAGGGTAGCATTTAACATCAGATGTCTTCATCAATTGCTCTCCACCGTGTGTTTTTTTAGGCAGGGCCTCTCACTGAACTGGGAGCTTGTTGACTGTGCTGGACAGCAAGATCTGGATCTGCCTGTTTCCATGGTGTCAGAATTACAGATACATACACTGTATCTGGCTTTTGTGTGTGGGTGCTGGAGATCTAAACTCAAGTCTTCAAGTTCGTGCAGAAATTCTTGACCCACTGAGCAATCTCCAGCCCATGGGGGTACATTGGCAACAAAAATGCTCAAAAATGAGATTCTAGTGATGGATCCTCTGCAAGACTCACTGCTAGGCTAGCCCTGTCACTTGCATGTACCATTGGGCCTTTAGCCCACCCTTTGTCATCCCTGAGTCTGAGTTTCCTATTTGTAAGTTACCAGAGATGAGGGTCAAAAAGAGAGATAGTTGGGCAAAAGAGTTCTGAATTGCCAAGACTATCCAAATGTAAGAGGAAACAAGAGTGTATCAGCTAGTCACTGTGAAATCAGAACCCTTATTAGATGATGGGAATACTAACCTGGATAAACAGACTCTGCCCTTAGAGAATCAGGGCGAATGTAGAAGACCGATAAGTGCTCAATGGCATAGTTGATGTAGTAGCCAAGAATCATAGTAGCCTGTGATGGATAAGGGTGCAGAAAATGACCTACAACCATCTGACCATCCATCCCCAGTGTGAAGAGATGCCATTATAGGATATTAAGGGGGAATGAACTGGATCATGAATTACCAGGAAGAACAGGGCTTAGAAGCTGTGAAACAGAAAGACAACACAGAAGCAGCTGCAGAGATGCAGAAGTGAGACAGCAGGGATATCTGGATTGAGTTGAGAGCTGCAGAACAGAATTAACAGGCGAGGTGAATGATTAGCCTGGAGGACAGGTAAAGACACAATCAAGAAGACGCACAAGCTCCTGGGCCACCAACTAAAATGTAGAGAAGACATTGTAGACTAGAGAAGGAACTAGGAAGTAGAGACCATGCTGAGTCTGTTTGGGGGAAATGTGAGCCTGATATGTTCACCTCTTAGCAGCCTTTGCATGCACTGCTCAGGGAGCTGTCATGAGAACCTACCAATGTCACAATGCTCTAGGCCTTCCCCACTGTGAAGGCCTCCTGTCTTTATTCTCCTGCCTCTCATCACCAGTGTTCCTCACCATGCTCTGGTATCATAAACTTTGCTGCTGCTCTCTGTCTCTTTGTCTCTCTGTCTCTCTGTTTGTCTCTCTGTCTCTTTCTCTCACACTCATATAAACACACACACACACACACACACACACACACACACACACACACACACAGAGCTGTCTCCTTTGCCTCCATAGATTCACCTTCCAAATGAACAAGAGTGGTAATCAGAAAGCAGTCATCTTTTCTTCCTGGACACAATGGCTGGGTGTGCAGATAACATTTGTGATTGCCCCCCCGCAAAAGACATGAAAAATGGGGTTTCTGCCAAAGAAAAGGAGGGAAAAGTCTATTTAAGTAACCCAAGTGATTCAGACATCATTTGAGGTCTATGAATGTCCATGGCTCTCTACTTTGTCCAGAGGAAAAGAGGATGCCACATTGGGATGAGACAGCTTCTAGTAATAGACCCTGGAGGGATTCCAATGGTAGAGTGGCTGCTCTGGTTTCTACTGTGAATCCCTGAGCACTAATGAGAACAGCATTCTGGGCTTATCATTAACTTTCAACCCAGTGAGAACAGGTACTCCTGGACGACCTGGGTGAATTTAAGAAAGAAAGGCATGGCAGATAAAAATAAGCTATCATATTCTTGGGACATAGGAAGAGCCAACTACATCCCTAACTATGTTAGTTTTTTTCCCCCCAGGCTGTTGTTGTGTTTGATCCATCCTGATATCTGCTCTGAAGGATGATCGTTGTTAGGTTCATTTGATAGAGGGATAAATTAGAGGAAAAGTTCATTGTAGTGGTCTATAACTAAATAGCAAAGTTGGAATTGTATCCCAGGTTACATGAGTTAAAACTCCGTAGCTGAGCTATAATTGGAAAGTTAAGTCATATGAACTACTGAAAGATTATACCGAGCTGGGCAGGGGTGATGCACATCTTTAATCCCAGAATTCAGGAGGCAGAGGCAGGTGGATCTCTGAGTCTGAGGCCAAACTGGTTTACAGAGTGAGTTCAGGACTGCCTGGCTACAAAGAGAAACTGACTCAAAGACATACTGAAATTATGATGGTTAACTTTGATTGTCAACATAATGGAATTTAAAATCACGATGGAAACACTTCTCTGAGTATGTTGGTAAGAGAGTTTCTAGATGGGATTAATTGGGGAGGAAAGACCCACCCTGAATGTGGGCACCATTCTGTGAACCTGAGTAAAAAGGAGAAAGTGAGGTGAGTCGCAGAATTCAGAATTCTCTGCCTCTCAATTGCAGATGCAATATGGCAGCTGCCTCAAGCTCCTGCCATTATTCCTTCTTTGCCACAAGAGACTGTAGCCTTGAACTGTGAGCCAAAATAAATTAGTCCTTTCTTGAGATGCTTTTAAGCAGGTGTTTTGTCATAGAAACTAGAAAATAACTAACATATAGTTATACATCCAATTATAATTCAGTTTATAAATTAGTTATAAATGCACTTGTGGGAAGCAATTCATAGAGTCCCTTGTGCATGTTCTCCTTTTTTTTTTTTTCGGTGAAAACATGTTATGAAAGTATAAAATACTAACACAGCTAGCTGGTGGATAGTCCACAAACTTTATTCACTTTCACTTTTGGATTGTGCTCATCTGTGTTAAGTTCCACAAAATCTTATTACGTGCACAGGGTTTGTGCAGCATGGTCAAGACAAAGGACACTCCTGTCACCACCAGAATTTCTCCTGATCACACACATATAACACATACAATATGAACACAGACAAATGTGCACCTACACACACACACACACACACACACACACACATGCACTTTTACTATTTTAGAGGGGATCCACATGTACTGTTGCACATAGTGGAGGTAGAGGACAATTTTCAGGAGTTGGCTCTCCTTCCACCATGTAGGTCCCAGGGACTGAACTCGGGTCATCACTAGGCTTCATTTCTCTAGTGTCAACCACTAACCCGTGCTCTAATTATAAAATTTTGTAACTTTCAAAATCAGTGGCCTCATATAATATCTAAGTTTATAAATTTGGCTTTTTCTCATTCAGCCTAATTCCCTAGAGATTCATTGAAGCTGTTGGGTGTATCAATAATTCATTTTGTTTTGGTGTTAAGAAAAGTGGAGAGGCATGGTATAGATGGGCCACAGGTGTCTTCAGCATTTGCCAGCCCACTGAAGGATGTCTGGAATTACAGTGGCTCCCTGTTATAAATACCCTCTTGGGTGGTAACTGTGTAGTCTTTCACCATATTATTTATCCTAAAGAATGCCTAATTTGCACAGAGGAAGGAGAAAGGGGATGTCTGAAATGCTGGGCCAGTCCCTGAGCATCTGGTCTGGTATACAGGAAATTGGACCTGGGTACCAGAAGGTTTGGGGTTCTAGGCCTCACATGGGAGTGCAGAAACCTCATAACAAAACCTCCCAGGGCCCTGCCCTTGAGAAAGACCAGAATGCAGCAAATAACTTCCTGACAGCCTGGAATACAGACTGCCGATGGCAAAGGCGGGAATCTTCTTCTAATGAGGTCAATGCTGTTTGGGACTTTCGTTGCCAGTGAGCAGATAATGAGGCCCAGATACTATCTGTTTCTGCCAGGTGCAGAGGAGCCAGGTGGGGCCCTGGCTTCCTGTGTACCTCCCACACTGCTCTGCTTGGGGCTTTAGCCTTCTTTGCCTAAATCCTTGCAAATATCTATTATGACTTTCATAGCCCTGGGAAGAACAGAAGGAGAAAACAGAGCCATGCCACAAACATCCAGGGTGGGCTCTCCTAGTCTCAAACCTTTCCTTACCCACAAGAACTTCCAGCGTAGACATCCATATATACCCTATGTGCCTGGAGAATAGGGACACATGCTGGGGTGGCCACATAAGTGTGATGATGCCTGCTGTGGGATAGAGGCAAGAGCAAGGCATCCTAAGATGTCAGGGCAGTCTACCAAGCAGGAGCTCACCTTCCAGTGGTCCGGGAAGATGGAGCAGGATTTATAGAGTTCACAGTATCCAAGGACCAGGGCCCACTTCTTATGTCTCAGACAAGACGTAGTATCAGAGGAGCCAAATAGCACATATGTCTCCTGACTGGGCAATGAACTCTTGCCTGCTGCTCTGAGTTCACAGAGTTAGATAGAGCCAGACCTTAGCCTACATGTTCTCTTCACTCTGAGATGTCACTGTGCAATGCAAAGGACGTAGCCTTTACAGTGGGGTTGTGGACTCTGTCTCCAGTTCTGCTACTTATTACCTGAATAGACTTTTCTGTAAAGACTCCCCACTAACCCAGCCACCCTTGGGTCAGATCCCGAGGTGTCTCCAGCCCATGCAGCTCCTTCTAGAATAGAGGCAGTGCCACACCCTCTCCAAGATGCAGCAACCCCCACTCTATAATGGCCCATTGTGAAGGTCGAGGAGAAAGCACACAGCCAACACTGGCCACCTGCGCTGTGCTTTCAAAAGCAGCAGGTTGTTTTGCCATTTCTAAGCTAGCTTGTTTCCAGTGTTTCCAGCCTCCCTGCCCTTCGCAGGTGTGTGTTTCCTTGGCAGACACTGAGAGGGGTTGAGAGAGCAGGGGTTGAGTGAGTGTGGGTACAGACTGGGGATGCGGAGACAGAGAGAGCTGCGGCACATCCTCCAGGTTATGCTGGATCTGCTGGGCCTTTGTCCTGACATGTTCTATACAGAGATTTAAGAAATGCTTCACTGCTGTTCCTTGCTATAGAAGACAGGCTTGTGAGGAAAGAGCTGGTGTCAGAAGCTCTTCTACGCGGCTCTGTGGAACCCCGTGACACCTTCACTCTTTGGTACATGGGCCTGCATGCTGTCTTCTATGTGTCACTGATGTGGCAAAGGTGACTTGCCTGTCACACCCGACACACATACACCCAGACAGGAGTACGGGCTGGCAGCTGCACTGGAGTGACTCTGACAGGCCTGGAGGAGGAAGACAGCTGTGCTCTTTTCTCATGGGGCTTCAGAATGGAATAAGCCTTCTGCCTTGATCTTGGGAAGGTCCCATGACAGCCAAGGGGACATGAGCCCAGGGGTAAAAGACAAGCAGGATGAGTCACTGGCGCTGGCTTTCTAACCTGTTCACCTGGAGCAATGCCTAATCTCCTATGTGCTTCAGTTTACCTATCTATAAAATGGGTATTGTCAAAATGGCATCAAACACTTCTTGTAAAATGGACTTTCTAGGATGAGATGCAGCCTGAAAACATACTGTTTTATATAGTATGGAGTAACTTAGAGCCCAGTGAAGCTTGACCATAACATGGGTGATGATGGATAGATGGATAAGTTACTTTGAGGGCGAAGAGAAATAATGCATCAAAAGAAGCAAGTTATCAACAAATAACAGTGTTGATTATTCGTAGTGGGAGGAGATAGCTGACTATATCGACAGACACGTACCTAGGGTCCAGCTTGTGCCAGGCATTATTCAGAAATTCTCACAGGCCTTCACTGGGGCAGGAAAGATGCAGACAGGGAAGTAGGATTTCAATGTACAGGGGATGTTAACCTCTTCATCAACTCCGCCCACTACCTTCAGTGCCTCACCACTTCTGGATGTTCTCCTCCAACTGTACCATGCCTGCTTAGGCTTTAGTTTACATGGTGTAGCAGAGACAAAGAGGTAAGGCCTTCAAATGAACTGAAAGCCCAAGAGAAAAATCCTTAGACCCTTGGATGCATTCAACTTGGATTCAACGGGTTGAATATCCAAGATCATTCCACACCCTATCCCAGGTGACACCAAGGGCTCTGGACAATGCATATCTTTAAGGCAGCAGAGGAAAGAGCTCTTGGGGAGCTCTTGCCTACTCCCCCCAACCCCCAAGGACAGACTTGTGGGAAAGCAGTATTTCCAACATATATCCTTAACATTGTCCTTCTCCTGGACAAGGCAGTGGTGGGCTGATCAGAGGTAGGGAACTTACACACTGGCATCTCTAGTTTGCCTCTACATGCTGGGGACTTTGCAGATATTATTTTATGCAATGTGTACAACAGCATGGTGAAGAGAGCCATTACTCACCCTACTTGTAGACAAGGAAACAGAGGTGCAGTGTGATTGATTTGCCCTGGTTATGTATCCTTTCAACAAAGCTGAGCCTGGAATGTAGGTGTGGCTGACTCCAATGCTTCTGTTCTTTCCTACACTAGCCAAGCTCAGCACCTCTGTGTCTCTGTTCGGTGTTACTCTGCCTGCTTTACCAAGGAGCCTTTATAAACTTGTTTTTCTTGATCACTCCCTGTCTCCTGTCCATTTCTTGTTTGTTTGTCTTAGCACCATAGTACTACATTTCTGTTTATACTGTACTGTACTGTAGCCCTTGGGGGAACACAAACCATTATAATAACTAATATTTTTTATCTTTAGTTCCCAAGTAACAATTTACCCCCTTAGAGATAGTACTGTCCCCGTTGAAAATATATAAATTAAAAATGGTGGCTCTCAAATGATGGTTTCAGGGTGGGGGAAAAATAGCCCAAAACTTTAAAAGGGACTCAAAAGGGCCATTTCTTTGAGCAGTGTTTCCTTTTGAGGGGCCAGCCATCTTTGGTCTTTTCCTTTCTAGATCTTTTCATCTCCCTTTATGCTTCTGGTTCCTCTACCACACCCTCTGGGAAGCTCGTCTGTTGCCTCAACCTGAAGCTGTGTTGGTTCTCTTCTCACACAGCAATACCAAATTGTGATCACTGTCCATTGAAGTGTCTTTTTCTATGATGAGAAGGACCTGAACCTATCCACTGGTACATTCTAGAACCTTGTATGAGCACAGCCACAATCAGTGCTTAGAAAATGTTTGCAGAACAAAGGAGTGGGAGTGACAATACCATTGCCCAGCACTGTTTCCCTGGGCTTGGTGCTTATGTAAGAACCATGAGGGCTGGATGGCTCACAGAGACAGAATGCCGGTATTCCTTAAGAGTGGCCATTTAGCAGGTATGTTTTGCAAACAAGTTTCTGTTTGTGGCCAAGGTCCTTATGGGACTGAGCAAAAGCCTGATCAGAAAGACAACAAATAATGCTGAAAGGCAGAGATTTCTGTGGAATGGAAACAGCTCTATTCTCTTGACATAAGAGGTTAACTCAGAAGGAAAACTACACTGTGTAACAATTATGTAAGGACCAGGGAAGCCTTACCTGATGAAGTCACCCATTTATAGCAGGCAAGGCTAGCAATGAGCACTTTAGACTTCTACTTCCAGAAATACAGCTTCCTACTCACCCCAAGGAATTCTCCTGGTACTTAATATACTTATTTACCTTTAAATGCATAGCTAATAAGCTGGCAAGAAGTAGGAGATCCTCAGAAGCCATGAGATCATGAGATACCGTGCATCCACAGAGGTTACATAGTGTGAGATACAATGATGGTTCTGAAGCTATCTCACCATCCTCGGTGGTCTTGGGGCTTTGGGTCATAAGGCAACAACACAGGAAACAAAGCCCCAGGTTTTCAAAAGGAGGGAAGACAGGCTGGGATCCTCAGCTAGAGCTAGGGTTAGAGACATCATTAACTTCAGTGTGTCTAGGAATTAAAACAGCCCAGGACCCCACACCACAGTAGGACACAGCAAGGAAACATGGCCCTGCCAGAGGTAAGAACAAAAGATCCTCTAAGAATTTCCAGGCACAAAATGGCCCTTACGTGTACACAACCCCTAAAACCCTAAAGTCCAAACTGTATACTTAATTTGAAGTCGCCCCAAGGTGATTTCTTCTAGAATAAAGGCAAACCCTTTCTGCAGCAGTGGATTTTCAAATCATGCCTCAGAGAAGTTTCCAAGCCATGAATTCTCACAAAATCAAAAGAATATACAAGTAAAGGAGCCACCATCTGAAGAGTCGGGAGAAACAGTGCCTGACATTACCAAACCTGCACTTGGTAAGTCTAAGGCAGTCAGACACAGGCAATAAAATAACGAGTGTGGTATGTTCACAGACCGCAAGGACTGTGAAAGTTCGCACTAAGACCACACTGTCAGAGAAACAAAGCAGACTGAAACATGAGCTTCTTAAACTGGGGTTCCAAAACTGAGGGTGTAAGTATGACTTATAGTATCAGCATGGGCCTTGGTGAAATCAAAAACAAAAGACTTTTAATCTCAGCACTCAGAAAGCAGTGGCAGGTAGATCTCCGTGAGTTCAAGGCTACCCTGGTCTATACACAACATTTTAGGACAGCCAGGGCTATATAGATATTCTGTCGTAAATATCATCATCATCATCATCATCATCATCATCATCATCATCAACAACAACAACAACAACAACAGAAAGTTGTCTTTAAAATGCTGTGTGCTGTGTATAGTGGGTAAATTACTCTCTGTCTCTGAGCCTGGCACTCCTGAGGTGAGAAGGAAGGGGGCTCTACATCATCTTCTAAGTCCGATTCTCTAAACAAGCATTCTATCACAGTGGGAAAGCATCTTCTGGCTTTTCTTTTTGTGCTACCCCATGTCTAGAAGCATCTTATGTGAATTTTAGTCCTTATAATTATCGATCAAGGTATGAACTTCACATATCCATGTTATATATTAGGAAACAAAACCATAGAGAGCTAATAAGTTTCCCAGAGTCTGGAGTTGATAGTTTAGACTGGCCTCTATCAGTGTCACCTGAAAGCCTTCTCTCTCTCTCTCTCTCTCTCTCTCTCTCTCTCTCTCTCTCTGCCACTTAGAGCATGGCTTCCAACTTTACTGGGTGCTCAACCTTCTGGTATCCTCTGACCTATTAGGTGTCTCCCATAGTAGAAAGCAACTCACTGGCTAGAATGGACTACAAGGAGCAACCAGGATAATCACTCCAGGGGCAAGAAAGCTACCAACCACCGAGATTACTAAATGTGTTCTATCAGCAGTGCCTTCACTTATTTGCTGATTTGGATAAGAGCCCCTTATGACAGAGCAGCAAACAGTGACAGATTGCTGGGGCTTATCCTATAAACAGTCACTCTCAGAAAATTATCCATTCTGAAAGCATTTCTCTTGGCCCTGGTTTTCTCATATGACAAATGGGTGATGAGTGTTTAATATCATGGGCTCTCTATCAGGGTTAAATGGGTTCATGCAAGTCAGGCATAGAGTAGGCATTCTGCAAATGGTAGTTCTAGTTCTAGTTGTCCTGGTTGCTTCCCCACACACATTGGGAATGGGTGGGGCTTTGTGGTGGATGACCTTGAGCCAATTCTAGCTTCCTCCATTTCCCAGCTATGTGACTTTGAGCTATTGACCCTCCCTAAGGCTCCATGCTCCATCTGTGAATCAGAAATAACAATGCTTACCTCTCCCAGTAGTTGTGAGGGTGAAATGGACTGTGAAATGCTCAGCTCAGTGGCTGACATCTTATAGGCCCTCAACAAATGTCTCTTCTCACCCCTGGAGTGTTTTCTGCACACGTGGATTGTCCACTATAGCTACAGTACCAAAGGAGCAGAGGATTCTGAGCCTCTGGTTGACTTGTTCTTTTCTATCAGGGGAATTTTCAGAAAGGCAATGGGAGGGAGAAGATAGCTAAACATATTTCTCTCACAGCAGGTAAGTCAAGGCAATACAGCCAGAGGATTAAAGCCTTGGAAATGGGTGGTTAGATCCTGCTTCAGCTGCTTTGGTCAAATTGGGCAGGGAAGTATGTGGTTGAAGGTGCATTTAGCAACAAGAAGCAAGCCTTATGATTTGGTGATTGAATCCACCAACGATAATGACACCAATCTTCCAGTTGGAAACAAATTAGGCATTCAGCTTACAAGTGACTGAATGTCTCTGTGATTTCTATGAACACACACACACACACACACACACACACACACACACACACAAAACACTGTGCACCACTCTGGGAAAGCTGGATAGGTAAATAAGGTTAACATGAAAGATGATTTGAAGGGGTTAGGAACCTAGGCAGC
>JADRCD010215451.1:6124-34186 GCA_019843815.1 Montemys delectorum
TAGATAGATAGATAGATAGATAGATAGATAGATAGATAGATAGATAGCAATGGCTTTTATTATGTGTTATCATCTCAGTGTGATAGTTGTCTCAATTTGCTTCATGGGGCTGGGATATGTAAATTGATTTAAACCTTGTAAACTAAGCTTTGTATATATTCTGATATCCTTAGAGTTTAGGAGATGTGCAGAGCTGTTAATATAGCCTAATAACGTAGGCTGCTCCAAGTTGCAGATGGCCACACACCTGAGAGGCAGTAATCAGTGTGAAGAAGGAGACTCCCTGAAGATGGGTAGTTAATGAGGAAGATGTGCGCCTGGAAACTCCAGGTCTCCCCCTACCCCATAACCGTCATTACACACACATACACACACACACACACACACACACAACACACACACAAGGTCTCCCCTGTACTCTGGGGGGGGGGGGGTCCCTGGAAATGTTTCCTTTTACTATGATTGTGTTTTGAACAAGTTTCCACAGTTTTAGTGCCAAGGATAAGGCTCAGGACAGAAGCAGCACACCCTTTGTGATCTATATATAAGAAATCAATCAGGATTCTCTTCTACCCGCCACTCTCTACATGGTAGTCTTGAGCCTTACTATTTCACCCTAGTCTCATTTGTAATTATTATTCTCTGCTGACTGTGAGCACACGATCCCTCCACTACCAATAAAGTTCTGGGATTACAAGTGTACACCCAGTTTATTCAATGCTGAAGATCAACCCCAGAGCTCTGTGTATTCTGGACAAGTACTCAACTTCCCAGCCACTCCCCTAGCACCCCAGACCTCTCTGGCACACAGGAAACTCAAGACTATTACCTCATTGTTCCATCCTTGTGCTGGATGTCACTTGACACAAGTTAATCGCCTGAAAGGAGGGAATCACCATTAAGAAAATGTCTCCAGGGGCCGGAGAGATGGCTCAACGGTGAAGAGCACTGACTGACTGCTCTTCCAGAGGTCCTGAGTTCAATTCCCAGCAACCACATACTGGCTCACAACCAAACCATCTGTAATGGGTTCCAATACCCTCTTCTGAAGGCAGCTACAATGTATTCCTATACATAAAAATAAAAGTTCTTAAAAAACAGAAGGAGGAGGAGGAAGAGGAGGAGGAAAAAATGTCTCCATAAGATGGTACTGTAGGCAAGCCTTTGAGGCATTTTCTGAATGAGTGATTGGATATGGGAGGGCCCAGCCTATTGTGGGTGGGGCCATCCCTTGGCTGGTAGAAAACAAGCTGAGCCTCCATGACCTCTACATTAGCTCCTGCTTTCAGGCTCCTGCCCTGCTTGATTTCCTGCTCTGACTTCCCATGATGTGAGATGAGTGATGTCGAGTGTAAGCCAAATAAACCTTTTTCTCCCCAACTTGCCTTTGGTCATGATGTATCATCACAACAATAGTAACCCAGACTAAGACAGTGCTCATAAGAGAGTGGACTATCTTGCTTGGTAGGAAGCCCATCACAAGCATGTATGGTATACTGGCACTTGGGCGTCTAAAGTCAGAGGATTGTGAATTCCAGGCTTAGCCTGAGCTGTATATACCCAGACCCAGTGTCAGAAAACCTGGGGGTAAGAGGTCAGTTTATCAATAGTGAATGGGTTCTCAAGTTAGCATGGGGTTGATTGAATCTGATGTCATTTTAAAGAAAGTCCATAAAAATGTGTTATAGTTTAACAAAGGTGTGGGCCAACAGCATTGCTTTTATAGGAAAATGCATTCTACATTTTCGAAAGAAAAGGAAAAAATTCACTTCAGAAATTACTAGTAAAAACTGAGTCTAGGGGCTGGGGAGATGGCTCAGTGGGTAAGAGCACTGATAGCTCTTCTGAAGGTCCTGAGCTCGGATCCCAGCAACCACATGGTGGCTCACAAACCACCCACAATGAGATCTGACGCCCTCTTCTGGTGCGTCTGAAGACAGCTACAGTGTATTACGCCGGAGTGAGCAGGGCTGTCCTGAGTTCAATTCCCAGCAGCCACATGATGGCTCACGGCCATCTGTACAGCTACAGTGTACTCATACACATTAAATAAATTTATTTATTTATTTATTTATTTATTTATTTATAAAAGAAAAAAAAAAGAAAGAAAGACTGATTCTAAAATTCTTTTCCAGGTTCAGGGCTTGGCCCAGGCTCCTGGGAGTAGAGTTTAGAAGGAGCATCTTGGGTTAGGGGAGAAGTTGGTTATGTGACCTTCATGAAAGAAGGCAGCCATGGATAATGGCAAGGGGGAGGAACAAAGCTTAGGGGAAACAGAGTCAAAGGCTGAAAAAAGATGCCAGAGAGAGGTAGAGATGGCTGTCCGCTTGTCATGTTTACAGCCAAACAGGCTGGCTGGCAAGAGGCTGAGGAGAAAGAGGAAAACCATCTCCCATGTGGGGTGGAGGTGGTTGCTGGAAGCGTTCTGATCTAAGAGCTGGAGAGACAGTGCAAGCCCTGCTGGATGCGATACACAAAAGACTGTCCACTGAGGATAGGGTGTGTGCTGCACACAGCTGGTTCGTAGATCGGAAGCGGTTAGCGCGGGCGTGTCACCCCCCCCCGGGCCCTCTCGTTTCTTTTTTTATAGGTAGGATTTTTAATGATGAAGAGATTACCGAGTGTTCTTTTCTCAGAGATAAATTGTTTTGTTTTAAGAAAGGGTCTCAGCCCATGCTGGCCTGCAGCTTACTATTGGCCAGGCTGGCCTTGAACGACTGCTTCCTCTTCCCAAGCTTTAGGATTACTGGCCTGTGTCACCGTGTTTAGCAGGCTGCTTCTAGAGACTGACGTCATCACTGAAATGAGATTAGATCATACATACGCTTTTTCTTTCTTCCTTTTCTTTTCTGTACTTCCTTTCCCTTTTCCTTTCCTTTGCTCTTTCTGTCCCTTTTTCATTTCCTTTCTTTTCCTTTCCTTTCAACAGTTTGCCTGTGTAGTCCTTGCTTGGAACTTGTTATGTAGACCAAGCTGGTCTCATACTCGAGAGATCTGCCTGCCTTTGCCTCCCCGAGGGATGAGATTAAAGGTGTACACCACCACACCCAGCTATTACAAACGCGTACGTAAACTACATATACTTAAGATCTTTGTCCTATCTTTTATGTGTATGAGTGTTTTGCTGGCATGCATGTATGTGCACCATGTGAATGCCTCATGCCCAAAGAGGTCAGAAGTCAGCAGATCACTTAAAATTAAAGTTACAGAAGGTTGTGAGCTACTATGCTGGGAATTGAACTCTGTTCCCTTAGAACAGCAAGTGCTCCTAACCACTGAGCCAACAGTTGAATTAAATGTAGGTTTCAGCCGGGCGGTGGTGACGCAATCCTTTAATCCCAGCACTTGGGAGGCAGAGGCAGGTGGAATTCTGAGACCAGCCTGGTTTACAGAGTGAGTTCCAGGATAGCTACGCTATACAGAGAAACCCTGTCTCAAAAAAAATTAAAAAAATAAAAATAAGAAAAAGTAGGTTTCATTCTCTCAATTACCTATGTAGCAGTTAGACTTAGTGCATAAATATAATTTTGAAATAACTTGAAATTAAATCTGCATGGCAGAGATGTCCATAAATATAAATGATTAGCGGCTTGTATGGACTTGGTGGTATATCATGCAATTATTTGAACTAATTTTCTTGGTTTTTGTTTTTCATGGGAGTAGAAAGCCCAGAATTATACCAAGGACTGTACTTCCCCCGGCTCTTGTGATTTCTCCCCGATCCTTGTTCTGAACAGGGAGCCAAGTGCATGTGAAAGCAGGCAGTCTCCTCGACTTGTTTAGATCCCAGATCTTCCAGGGAGCAGCTGTTTCTTCTATCTGCCATGCGTTGCCCTTGGGGAACCATCGTACTGGCGGTCATTGAACTTCTGTTCCCACACACGATGGCTTGGTACTCAGGAAAAACAACACCAACGGAAGTGTTGCAGCTGAGGAAGAAGGGGTCCCTGAAGCGAATATGCAGACTCTGCTGGGATTCATCCAGGGGTCAGGCCACTTCCTCAATTTGAGTAGGCCAGAATGGAATCAGGAAGAAGGACTGACCTCATCCTGAGGAGGAGGAGGAGGGGGAGGAGGAGGGGGAGGGGGAGGAGGGGGAGGCGGCGCTGACCATGAGAAGGGAAAGCTTCTCCTTTATGTTTACCTCAGATTGTTCCAGACTGTCTGTCTCTGGAGCCCGGGGTGGGGGGGAAGGGGGGGGAAGGGGGGGAGGCTTCTTATTCTTGTAATTGGATGGAATTTGTTTACCCACTGTGAATGTCTCAGAGCCCTGTCCTCTCCTAGGTGGTAGCTTTTAAGCAGAAGGGTTGTCTACCCTTAGTGTGACTCTGTCCCGTTTATAGTTAGTTGGACAGAGTGAATTGGCCATCAGAAGCCAGCTGATAATGGAGGAAAGCCAGGCAGAGAGCCATTAGCAGAACCATCCCTTGGGGTCGGCACTTTTGAATGAAAATGTTGTTTTACTACATTTTAAGTGTGTGTGTGCGCGCATATGTGTGTGTGTGTGTGTGTGTGTGTGTGTGTGTGTGTGTGTGTGCGCGCGCACGCGCGCGCATGCCACAGCATTCATATGGAAGTCAGAGGAAACTTGTAGGCGTGGGTTTCAGGGATCTCTCAATGGACCAATTATCAGCTGAGCAGCTCATGAGACCCTTATCTTCACATTCAAAAGTGAACCCTTCCACACTAATCCTCTCTGATTGACAACGAAAATGTAAAAGTAAATATTTCAATGCCTCAAGGCAGTGAGAACAAGCCTAAGTGTTCATGGTTGATGTGATCCTGTGTAGTCCTTTATGCTGGGACATCAGGAGAAAGAAAATTGAACTAACAGATGAAAGAGAGGCTCTTGATGAATTGTAAATTGATTCCCAAAGTATGTACTTTTTCCAGAGGGTTCTCAAAAGGGAAGTAAGTGTAACTGAGGTGCGTGACGTGAAATTCCCAAATAATTATACAAGAAAAATAAAACTGCTGTAAGACTCCCTCATTATACCATGTTTGAACATATATATTTTTTTTCTTTTTTAAGGTTTTATTGCATTATGAGGAGAAAAGTTCCATGATTTCAATTTATCTGAATTTGTTAACATTTAAAAACATATTTTAACTAAATAGAATTAAGTCACATTCTTGTTTCCCTTTTGTACCCCAACTCCTCCCAGAGATGCCCCCTTCAATACCTATAATATCTTTTTTATCATATTCTTTAAAATTTATAAAATATTATAACAAAAATGAGTATTATAAAAGTTCTTTGATATAAAACAACAATCAGTTTAACAGTCTTATGTAGATGCTTGTCTACTGCAATACTGAAAATACATACATTTTTCTCAATATAAATTTTAAATAACTCCAAACATATTAACTGTATATTTCAAAATAATACATCACTACTACTATTGTCTTAAATGAGCATAAATATACAAAGTCTTTTTGTTTTGTATTTAGTAGAGCTTAAAATTTGGCTCTTACTGTGGTACAAATCCAAAATGAGAACAATTTTTAGACATTGGATTTCATTGTAATAAGGCTGTACTTCAATGACCCTCCTATCACCAAAGGATTTTACCTCCATCATAGCTAAGCTGAGAGTTGACAGTTCTGCTGCACCAAGGAATGAATTATAGGCACGATTTTTGGATACAGACTTTCTGCTATGGTCAAAGCTATTTGACTTGAGTGAGTGACTTTATTATCAGCCCACAGAGAACAGGTTATATTCATTTAAGAAATGGTATGTATGTTAAGGTGGTCTATCCATAAAGTCATTCACCAACTGTTTCAATGAACAATGGTTCTGCTTGGAGGATGGCACAGACATTAGGTGAGGGTAAGAGTCTGGTTCATTGGCTGTGATGATTTTGAAAAGCATTCATCTCAGAGAAGGAGTAACTTCTAAGCCTTCTTCAAACTTAATACAAACTTGTTACAAATGTCAAGCTAAGCATTCGGTCTCACTCTCTGTTCTTTACAAGCCCCCTCCCAATTTAATTGTCTACATTTCTTTTGGGTATATAAATACTTTTAAAATATGTAAGCTGTTCTGAAAACCATAGTATAGTGTAAAAAAAACATGAAATAAACAATACTACTAATAGAGAGGCTGAGATAGGAGAAGCAAGATTTCAAGACCATTATGTTACACACAGCAAGACACTGTCACGAACAAACAAACTGAAGGTATTTATGGATTGTACAATATTGGACCTATTTCTCCAATTACCAAATTAGAGAGACCATTGGATGACAATCAACAAATTTCTGATTCCTCATATTTTTGGATTTCAATTGATTAGGATATGTTGGTAATATTAATTTTCATATTAAGATATTAAGAAAAAGTAATTGTCACTTCTTGTTGTTTTTGTTGTAAGAGGTGGAATTAGGTTTGTGTGGATTTGTTGAAAGATTACTTTCTTGCTTCTTCTAAGGTATAGTTTTGCTCCTTATGTTGGTGTTTTCCATCTATTATCCTTTGTAGGGCTGGATTTGTGGAAAGATATTGTGTAAATTTTGTTTTGTCATGGAATATCTTGTTTTCTCCATCTATGGTAACTGAGAGTTTTGCTGGGTATAGTACCCTGGGCTTGCATTTGTGTTCTTGTAGGGTTTGTATGACCTCTGCCCAGGATCTTCTAGCTTTCATAGTCTCTGGTGAGAAGTCTGATAGGCCTGCCTTTATATGTTACCTAACATTTTTCCCTTACTGCTTTTAAAATTCTCTCTTTGTTTAGTGTATTTGGTCTTTTGATTATTATGTGATGGGAGGAATTTCTTTTCTGGTCCAGTCTATTTGGAGTTCTGTAGGCTTCTTGTATGTTCATGAGCATCTCTTTCTTTAAGTTAGGGAAGTTTTCTTCTATAATTTTGTTGAAGATATTTACTGGTCCATTACCTTGGGAGTCTTCACTCTCTTCTATACCTATTATCCTTAGGTTTGGTCTTCTCATTGCGTCCAGGATTTCCTGGATGTTCTGGGTTAGGAGCTTTTTGCTTTTTACATTTTCTTTGACTGTTGTGTCAATGTTTTCTATGGTGTCTTCAGCCCCTGAGATTCTCTCTTCTATATCTTGTATTCTGTTGGTGTGCTTGCATCTACAACTCCTGATTTCTTTCCTAGGTTCTGTATCTCCAGGGTTGTCTCTCTTTCTGATTTCTTTATTGTTTCTATTTCCATTTTTAGATTCTGGATGGTTTTGTTCATTTCCTTCACCTGTTCGATTGTGTTTTCCTGTAGTTCTTTAAGGGATTTTTTTTGTGTGTGTTTCCTCTTGAAGGGCTTCTAGATGTTTAGCTGTGTTCTCCTGTATTTCTTTGAGGGTGCTATTTATGTCCTTCTTAAAAATCACCATGAGAAGTGATTTTTATATCTGAATCTTGCTTTTCCGGTGTAATTGTGTGTCCAGGACTTGCTATGGTGGGAGAAGTGGGTTCTGATGATGCCAAGTGACCTTGATTTGTGTTGTTCATTTTCTTACACTTGCGCCCCCCCCCCCCACACCATCTGGTTATCTCTAGTGCTACCTACTCTTGCTAAATCTGACTGGAGCCTGTCCTTCCTGTGATCCTGGTTGTGTCAGAACTCTGAGATCCTGGGATCCTGGGCTTGTTAAAGCACCTGGGAGTGGAGCTTCCTCTGGGTGTTGTGGGACTGGCTGCCGGGCTTGGGCCCAAGGTCTGCTCAGGGCATTGGCCAGTCCAGACAGACTGGAAGCAACCCGTGCCACTGAGCTGGTAGAGTTCCTGTGTGCCTGGTCCCGCTGGTCCCAGTTACTCCCTTTGTTGGGACAGATGTTGTGTCCTCCTCACCTCTGATCCTGGGCCTGTTAGAGCGCCTGGGAGTGGAGCTTCCTCTTGGTGCGGTGGGACTGGCTGTGGAGCTTGCGCCTACAGTCTGCTCAGGGCACCAGCCCAGTCAGACTGGAAGATGTTTGAACATATATAACCAAAGTCTTTTACCAGCATATCACAGAGATACCTGCCTGTCCATATTTACTCCAATGGAAAGAGTCATACTAGATGTCCATCAGAGATGAATGATTAAAGAAGACGGTACACACAAAGGAGTTTCGTTCTGGATGAACTCGAGGTGTTTGCAGGAGAAATAACCCACAGATCATCATATTCAGCAAGATTAGGGAGACCGAGGAAGATAAAGCTGGGACAAGAGGATTATGCAAAGCTTCCTCTATATAGTGAGGACTAGGAAAGCCCAGGCTACATAACAAGATTCTACCTTAAGAATAACTCCAACAAACTAGAAAGGAGATGTGTGGGTTAATTTTATGGAAGAGGGGGCCTCAGTTGAATTGCCTCTATCAAATTGGCTCGTGGGCACGACCGTGGGTTATTTTCTTGATTGATGACTGATACGGGCCCAGCCAACTGGATTGTGCCAGCCCTGTGTAGGTGGTCCTTTGTGGTGTAGAAAGCAGGCTGAGCAAGCCAGTGAGCAGCATTCGTTCATGTCCTCTGCGTTACTCCTTGCCTCCAGGTTTCTATCTTTAGTTCTTTCCTTGACTAAAGGATGGAGTCTGATTGAAGAGTTATAATGTGAATTGTCACAGTAATAGAAAGCACACTAGGATAGATGACTTTAGGTCAGGGAAGCCATGGAGAATTTGGAATGAGGATGATGGAGAGTAAATATAAAGTAACCTTGTGTACATGTGGGAGAATATCATGATTAAATGCATTTAATTGATGCATACTATTAGAAAAGCTCAGGTCTCAGAGTCTGGCCTTTATCCCCTGTTTTTGTTTTGTTTTGTTTGGTTTGGTTTGGTTTTGTTCTGTTTTTTAACTTATTTCATTTAATTTGTGAGTTAGCTGACCCTTAAGATGCTGGTGTGAATGGTAGCAGGAAGGCACCAGGACTGTGATCCTTGCTGCATGGGGTGGTGGCAGGTATGTGAAGCTATGCTGTACTGGGTTCCAGAATCTACCAACTCTCTCTCTCTCACGTGCCTCCTGTCTGTCTTCTTTATTTCAGTGGTTCTCTGTCGGAAAAGCGTTTTCTGTTTACAACCCCAGGTAAGGATCATGCTTTTTATAACGTTTATTGTTTTAAAGTCTACAGTGGGAATTTAGTCCCCCTATGTAGTCATGTAGTTCATATTGGTTTTTTTTATTTGTTTTGTTTTGTTTCTCCTTTGGTTGTCCTGGCTCTGATCTTTGCTAGGCAAGAGACCTTCCTCAACATAGAGGCAAGAAGGTCAGTAGTTCAAGACCATCCTTGGGTTTATAGCCAGCCTGGGCTACATGAGACCTCTCTGTAAGCACAAAGAGGTGTATTATACAGTTTTACTTTAAATTCTGAGTATTTTCTAAATTACTATATATGGATATGCCATTAATTAACCATTCCCCTCCACAATATTTAAGTTGTAACATTTTCCTGAAATTTCACTCTTATGAATGATGTGGCTGTATTTTATATAATAATTTACCTATATTTTATATAATAATTAAAAAACAAAACTCTTTTTCATGATCTATCCATTTCTAGTTTGGTTGTTGTTAGTTCTTTGAGGCAAGGTCTCACTATGTTACCCTAAGTAGCCTGGAATGAGATATGTAAATTAGACTGGCCTCAGATTCACAAAGATCCACCTGCCTGTGGCAATCCAGTGCTGGAATCAAAGGCACGCATAGCCATGTCCAGCAGACATTTTTCACTTCTAATTGTCCTTTATTTTCTTCCCAAGGGTCATAAAGAAAGGTGCAGAATGATATCCTCCATTTGTTTAGTTTATATAGCCAGGGGCCTCTTCTGGGACAGGAGTGTCTCTTTCTTTGAGGAACATGGCGTTTTCAGTAGTAAAGTGCTGCTTGAGAACATCGGGCTGCAGTTCCTCTTGAGTTAATGTACACAGCACAGACAGTGAGAACCTCACAGCTTCCCAGCCTCGGTAACAGTTACCTGTCAAACCTCCCTACGAGGTGTAGACACTGAGTCTGAGAGCCTGAGACCCCCGCCATATGCAGCTTCCTCCCTTGACCAGTCTAATTCTGATTTGGGGAATTAACTTGAACCCAACGAGAGCTAATCCTGAGGAGCATGGAACAAAGGCTGTAGTTTTAGAGCAGAGGGACAATATTGTTTCCAAACTTTAGCTCAGACTATACTTTGTAACATCATAGGCAAACATGTATTCATTTTCTCTCTGAGCACAGAGCAGTTTTGCTTATTTTATTGTTTGTTTGTTTGTTTGTTTGTTTATTAAGATAGTGTCTCACTGTGTGTATCGCTGTATCCGTGGCTGGCCTGGAACTCACATAGATCCTCTTGCCTCTGCCTCCCGAGGGTTGGAGTTAATGCTGTACACCACTGCACTCAGCTCTGAAGCCAAGTTTTGTGTATGTTTGTGAGTTATGTGATATTTGTGTCATAATGGTGGCTTTTTCCTCTAGGAATGAACATTACAACCGTGGCTATCCCATCAGCGATCCTCATTGCCCTCTTGCTGACTGGAATGGGGATCTTTGCAGTCTGTAGAAAGTATGTGAATTTAAACTTTTTCGAGTTTTCTCTTATTATTATAAACACAAACGGTTTATTAGTTGACTTTTCTCATCACTCTGCCAAAAGTGTCTTAAGGAAGAGAGGAAGGGTTTGCTTGGGCTCACGGTTTGAAGGCACATAGTCTACCCAGTCTGCCCATCACAGTTAGGGAGACAGTAGCAAGAGTGTGATATAGCTACTCACGTCATATCTGTAGGATGTCAGGATCTGCCAGAATCAGGAAGAGTGGAATCCTGCCGTTTAACTTGTTCTCCTTTTCTTTGCTCTGAAACGCCACCCCAGGGAATGGTACCATCCCCAGTTGGATGGATCTTTTTATCTGGGCACATGCTTATAGACAAACTCAGAGGTGCTTTTCCACCAAGTGGAATAATCATAACTAACATTCATAAACCTCAAAAGTTTTCTCCTCTGGTACATACGTGTTAAAGAAGCAGCATGCCTTCTTTAGGGATGAAATGTTGATATTCTACAAGCAATTTTGGTCCAGATGTTAACGGGAATTATGCAGCACTAGAGCCTATGATGTCCCACATGGGCACTGCTGGATCAACATCTGGGAGCTGACATGTTCCCTGTGAAATCTCCCTTTCCCCTCATCCAATGGAAATTGTATTAGAGAGAAGATCCAGCAGCTGGGTTCAGCTTCCACCATGGCTCTAGGTAGCCTAGCAATGTCTGATGTGGCTGTTTTCTCTTGGAACAAAGACATTCACTATGATGGGTACTGAATCTTTTTCATAACTCTCTATGCTAGTTTTATTATTATAACAAATGATAGAAATTGGATTTAAACAAAAAATAAGAAATAATCTCAGGTTCTCTTTTTACAATTTAAAAAGCTTAGAACTTGGGGCTGGTAAGATGACTCAGCAGTTAAGAGCACTGATTGCTCTTCCAGAGGTCCTGAGTTCAAATCTCAGCAACCACATGGTGGCTCACAACCATCTGTAATGAGATCTGATGCCTTCTTCTGATGCATCTGAAGACAGCTACAGTGTACTTATCTATAATAAGTAAATAAATAATATTTTTTAAAAAGCTTAGAACATATATATATATACCTTAGTATGAATAGAATGTCAAATCATTGTACACCTTCAAAATAACTGATGTTAATTGCTTTTAAAAGTACCTATAATTTATCCTTTATAAAAAATAGAATATAAAAATGATCTTTACAAATTACTTAAGGATTTTATTGGCTTTCTGAGCCATTGAGAACATCAAGTAATAATGCATTGCTTTCTAATATACAAAATAAAATTAGAATACATTCTCTCAGTGAATATATGTGACCTTAATTATAAGATATATTTATGTATGATCGTACACACACACAGGCACACACACATATACACACAGAGCTTTTTAAGCATATGACAGTGTCTAGCAAATTCAGTTTTCAGAACCACCTATGAGGTAAGTACTTCTCATCTTTTTATTATATGAGGACACAGGCAGACAAATTGGCCGACGAATATTCAGTAGATCTTTTTTGTCTTGACAGGAAGAAAAAGAAAGGAAATCCATATGTATCAGCTGATGCTCAGAAAACAGGTTAGTTAAAAACTCTATCTACGGTTGTTTTTTTTTTTTTTTTTTTTTTTTTTTTTTTTTGTCTTCAGAGGAAAGTCCAAGGTCTGTTAATGCAGTACATTTGTAGGACGGATGATGCCTAGCTTAGTGGTAGAACACTTGCCTAATATGTACGAGATATCCTGGGTTCTGTACCCTTTATCTGTGAGTGATAAACCCAAGACACGAAGGGTTGCTCAAGACTGTAACTAGAACTAAACCATGTACATAAAGTCTTTACATACATAGCTCTGATAAAATGTAGTTTATGCATTAGGCATGGTGAGAGATTTTTAAAAATGCTAAGTAATAACAAATCAGGACACTTGTATTGGGTAGAATGGCCACTGTTTTGCTTTGGACACATCATAAAGTGGCTAAAGAGTGTTTCAGTTTCTTTTGCTCTTGCTGTCATAGAATAATCTGAGAGAAAGCAACTTAAGGAAGAGGCACTGTCTATATTCACGGTGCAAGGTCCAGTCCGATGTGGTGGGTAGTAAAGATGGCAGGAGCTTGAAGCAAGCTGGTCACACTGCATCCTTGCTGGGAAGACACAGGGAGATGAATGCAGGCTGCTGCCCAGTTCCCCTTCTCCAGTTCAAGATCCCAGGCAGGAAAGGGGTTCCATCATGCTGGCTGGGTATTCGAATCCACCTTAGTTAATACAATCAAGATAATCCCTGCTACCATATGCCCATTTTCCTGCAGCCCTGTCTGTGAGCTGAGCATGCACTTGGCCTGGGTTCTAGTCTCAGGATCAAAATAATGCAGACAGGGCTCATGAGATGGCCTGAGTTTGATCCCCTGAGATTGCAGGTGAATACTACTGACGTGTGTCTCTTAAAAATTCTCCAAAACAAACACATGGACCTTACCTGGTCCATTTCTCGGTTTCCGAAAGATACGGTGGCCTGAAGATGCCGAGAAAAGGCTGGGCCTGAGTGACAGCTGTGTTGTCTCCTCCGGGGTATGAGTGTATGTGCCTACGGGAAATGTGCCCAGATGATTCCAGGGCTTGGAAGCTACATCCACTTTTTAAATTTTTATTAAATTTCTGTGTGTGGGTGTTTTGTCTGCCTGAATGTATGTCTATGAACAATGTCCCTGCCTGGTGCCCACATGGTCGGGAAGAGGGTGGTGAATTCTCTGGGACTGGAGTTACAAATGACAGTGACCTGCCATGTGGGTGCTAGAAAACAGAGTCCTGGAAGAGTAGCCTCTGCTCTTAACCACTGAGCCACCTGTCCAGTCCACAAATACCTTTATACCAATCAGTGGGAGCCAGTCATGGTGGTGTACACCTTTAATCCTTGCCCTCAGGAAGCAGAAACAGGCACATCTCTGTGAGTTCAAGGTTAGCCTGGTCTACATAATGAGTTCCAGGACAGCCAGGGCTATGTAAAGAGAACCTATTTCAAAAAAATAAAGCTATAGGTGAGTAATGTACATATTGAAGGGCCCGCCTCATCATGCTGTGCTCAGCACACAACCAAAGAGCTGTGGCTGTGGGTTTGTCAGCATCCTGCAAGAGACTGACTTCTGACATACCGAAGAACACGTGGGTATGGGAATTATATGCCTGATGCCTGGTTTCATATTCTCTTGATTTCAGGCTGTTGGAAGCAGATTAAATATCCCTTTGCTAGGCATCAGTCGACGGAGTTTACCATCAGCTACGACAATGAAAAAGAGATGGCACAAAAGTTGGATCTCATCACTAGTGATATGGCAGGTGAGTGCCATATCGCAGGGGCAGTGCTCTGAGGAGGTTCTGCTTGTGGGAGACATGAATCAGGACAGCAGTAAGGCTAAGAAAGATAATTCATTACAGCAGAAGTGTGCACCCCTATTCCCACCCCTATGAAGAGTTTCAAGCCAACGCAAAGATATTAGTCAATGGTCCCTTCACTTGAGTTGAGCACACCTTCAAGGCACATAATGACTTAAATAGTGAGGGGCCCACAGCACTGCTAGTCTCTGCAAACTTTTTGTTGTAGTTGTTGTTTTGTTTGTTGTTTGTTTGTTTTTTCAAGACAGGGCTTCTCTGTGTTGCCCTGGCTCTCCTGGAACTCCAGTTGTAGACCAGGCTGGCCTCAAACTCGTAAAGATCCGCCTGCCCTTGCCTCCTGAGTGCTGGGAGGAAGCTCTTCATTAATGTTTGCTACTCAGGTTTTTATCAAAGGGCTGGGAATGAGGGGCAAGAAAGACTAGTTGAGTGATGAATGAATACATCTCTGGCCTTTGAGGAGAGAGAGCTAGAGTAAGGGTCAGGATGGTTCAGCATCTCTGAGAAGGAAAGCATCAGTGTGTCTCTCTTCCAGCTAGCTTTATTTCCTGACTGTGAGTCTTCTTCAGCTTGTTCCCAGAGCAACCTCAGACTGCTTGTATGTAGGTTCCGAGTGAGACGTCCACAGTCCCCATGGTCTAACACGTGCTAGAAACGTGGCTTCCAGTCCTGACTCCATCGCCTGGCAGCTGTGTGATTTGAGGAAAGTTACTTGGTGTCCCTCTGCTTTGTTTCCTGTTGTAATGTGGCTACCTCATTTCGAAAAAGACTTGAATTGTTTCACTGTCTTAGAAATGATTTCATTATCTGAATGCCCATCACTAAGCCCCGACCTAACGCTTATCTCCCATATCCATTAAACTATCCATCCCCTAGTTCTCTTGCCACTTCAAATTGTCTTCATAGTTCTTTCTCTGTATTAGTCAGGGTTCTGTAACAAAACCTATAGAATAAGTCTCTCTCTCTCTCTCTCTCTCTCTCTCTCTCTCTCTCTCTCTCTCTCGTGTGTGTGTGTGTGTGTGTGTGTGTGTGTGTGTGTGTGTGTGTAGGAAAAAGATTTATTAGAATGGCTGGTCCACATAGTCAGCAACGTCTGTCTACCGATGGAAAGTCCGAGAATCCAGTAATTGTTCAGTCCTTGAGGGCAGATGTCTCAGCTGGCTTTCAGTATTCTCCAGAATCCCAAAGAAGCAGACTCCAAAGCCAGTGAAAGCACGGACTTGCTAGCAGGAGCAAATACACAAAGAGAGAGCAAGCGTCCTTCTTCTATAGCCTTTACATAGACTACCAGCTAAAGGCGTGGCCCGGATTAAAGGTGGACCTTCCCACCTCAGAGATCTACATTAGAAGTGGGTCTTAACACGTCAAATGGTTTAATGTAATTAAGAAAAAATTCCTTACAGGTGTGCCCAGCCCAGCCATTTGTGTTTTATTAATTCTAGATGTAGTCAAGTTGACACAAAGTTGGTCATCACACCCTCTTTGGGTTTTCTCCACTTCCAAAGTTTGAAAGTCGCTCCTAGCCGGGCCTAATAGCCAACACCGATAATCCCAGCACCAAGTAAAAGTCACCCCTAAACTGGGCATGGAGATGCATGTCTGTGGTCGACCCTGGACACCTAAGGCTTAGAGGCAGGAAGACCACAAGTTCGAGTCTAGTTGAGGTTGCATCACAAGACCATCGAAAAGTAAATGCCCCTCCTCTACAAAATATTTTCCCACTGACCGAATCAGGCTAGTCTCTGAGGTCTTATGGCCCTTGGCGGCTTCCTGAAGCAGGCGATATTATGGTGGTTTAAGTCCCAACTGCAGCCGAGCAGTGGTGGCGCACGCCTTTAATCCCAGCACTTGAGTTCGAGGCCAGCCTGGTCTACAGAGTGAGTTCCAGGACAGCCAGGGCTACACAGAGAAACCCAGTCTGGAAACAACCTCCCCCCCCCCCTCTCCCCCCCCCCCCCCCCAAAAAAAAAAGCCCTAACTGCAGCATCTGACTTGCATTTCGTATTTCTCATGGAACCTGGGATGCTTTAGTCACCAATGGAGATGGAGTGGAAGGGAAAGCATACGTTGCGGCGTCCTCCTGCCTGGTTCTCACGTCAGTTGGTGCGCTAATGGTGTTCCTTTGGTTTCAGATTATCAGCAGCCTCTCATGATTGGCACAGGCACCGTCACGAGAAAGGGCTCTACCTTCCGGCCCATGGACACAGACACTGAGGAGGCCAGAGTGAACACTGAGGCCAGCGGCCACTATGACTGTCCTCACCGCCCGGGCCGCCATGAGTACGCACTGCCCTTGACGCACTCAGAACCTGAGTATGCCACCCCTATCGTGGAGCGGCACCTGCTGCGAGCTCACACCTTCTCCACACAGAACCGCTACCGAGTCCCCGGGCCCAGGCCCACTCACAAACACTCCCTTTCCTCTGGAGGCTTTCCTCCTGCTGCGGGAGCCACCCAGATTGAAAGCTATCAGAGGCCAGCAAGTCCCAAGCCTGTGGGTGGTGGCTACGACAAGCCTGCTGCCAACGGCTCTTTGGACAGCAGAGACCCATCCTCTCAGTCACAGATGACTTCCGGGGAAGATGGTGGTTATTTGGCACCCAGAAACGGTCCTGCGCCCCTCAATCAGACGGCCGTGACTGCGCTTTTGTGAACCCAAATGTGAAAGAAACCTGCTGTGGTACTGAGCGCGCACCGCTGCGAGTCACGGGAAGAAATGTGCGAGCATGCCTGTGTGACTCTTCAGGATCCTAGAGACGACCTCACTTACTGTTTACAGAACTGTGCAGCTGGTTTTGTTCCGACCCTTCCAGCAGAGCCAGTTGGTTTCTGTTGTGCTAGAACAAGGAGACTTTTCTCATTTGTCTAACTGTGATGCTGTGCTGTAAAATGTGCAATTTGTACAGTTATATTTAACACGAATTAACACAACGAAGTTTGTGGTGTTTGTTTTCTACACAGGGCTCAAGGAAAAAATACGGGATTTGCATAGAGGTAGCCTGTGTTCTTGTTTCTCGGTGCGATTGATTATCTGACACTGTAAGCAGCAAGCCTGTTTAAAACCTTCGTTGGTTGTGGTGGCTCGTTTCCTTTTTGATAAAGTAAAAGTGGTTTGTTTGTTTGTTTGGGTTTTTTGGGTTTTTTTTGTTGTTTTGTTTTTTTGTTTTGTTTTGTTTTTTGGTTTTTCGAGACAGGGTTTCTCTGTGTAGCCCTGGCTGTCCTGGAACTCACTCTGTAGACCAGGCTGGCCTTGAACTCAGAAATCCACCTGCCTCTGCCTCCCGAGTGCTGGGATTAAAGGAGTGCACCACCGCTGCCCAGCAAGTAAAAGCATTTTTACCATTCTTTCTCCTGGAAGAAATTACTTGAAACATGGATGATTGCTAGCAATGGTGGCCCACTGCAAGCACACCACGTCAGCAGCTGCAGCCTACTTTCTTAGACTTTCCATGAGAGATAGGGCAGCCTAGTGTCCTGGGGCCTGCATGGGTCCCAGGGGCCTCCTGAGGGACCACGTTCTCTAAGGAAAGGGCCTGGCCTATTGTAAAGTGTTCCTAAGCAAATCTGCCTTTTTCAGGGTTCTGAGACTCAAGGCAGTCGACCTTGTCCATCCACACCTTGTAGTGAAGGAAGCACAGGAATTGTGGCTTGAGGCAGGAATAGCAAGTATTTCTAAACCTCAGATTAAAAATACAGCTGAGCCCAGAGGCTCTATTTTCTTACATCTTCCTCCAGAAATAATGCATGTGGGGGATGTCCACTGTCCCTGGAAAACAAATGCTGTTCAAAATGTTCTTGCACGTGTAGAAGTGGAGTTTTCCTAGTGGAGAGCTAGTAACTGTCCCAGTGATGTAAAAAGCAGTTTTCCCCTGCATATGTGCTTATACTCATAGTAGCCCAGGTCCCAGCTGTACCTCATGGTTTTTGTTCTTTTTCCCTGAGTTTACTTTGTGAATGCACTGGGGAGATTTAACCTCTTTTTGCCAAAGAGGGAAAAGTATGTGTCTTGTTTATTAAAAGGAAACATGGACCAAAACCAACCAAACAAAAATCCTTTCCTTACAAATTGTATTATAATTCTATTCATGTGGTTGTCATTTTTTCTGTGAATTCTATCGATGTTAAAGTAGGGTGCTGAAGGCTCATGGCAAAGGATCTGCTGGTTATAGTGGAGGTTAAACCATTTACGTTATGGAGTTTACGTGATTTTGTGTGTATGCTAATTGTAATAAACTATGCCAAATCAGAGAGCCCCTGAATTCTATTTGACCCCTGCCTGCTGGGCTAGCGAGAGGCTCTCATCTTGTCACTGAACTCCCATGATGCAATTTGCAATTTTTTTTTTTCTTTTAAATTCAGGCTTTCAGACTGCTTAGGCTGTCTGTCAATTCTCAGCGTAGCCTAGAATGACCTTGAATTTCTTATCCTCCATTTGCCTCTTGAGTGTTGGGATTACAGATGTACCACCTTGCATCCGGTTTTACTTCTTTTCTCTTGTAAGAAGATTTGGTCCTATTGTAGAGCATCTACTCCTTGGTGCCCAGTCACCTTGGTAACGATTGCTTTTCCTAGAGATTTGTAGAACGTGTGTTTAAACTGTCCCAGAGACAATTTTTGATGTTGTTGGCTAAAAATTCCACAATGTAATGTACCTATAATCTTCCAACCTTTAAGGCAGCCATGGTTCACTGCAGGAAAATCAGTGGGGCAGATCCATAAGGAGCCAAGGCAATAATATTACAGATAAGATGGAGAAACTTACAGTGAAACCCCAAGCTCTTATAGAATATTACACAACTACATAGCACTTCTGGCCCTTGTCCCAGATTCTCCTCATTTCATCAAAATGCTCGAAGACAAATTCCTCAGAAGTACAGGAAATACAGGATGGATCACAGATGGATAAAAGCTTCCTAAAGTTGAGCAATGAAAACCCCTTAAACACAGTAGACAACCTACTATGGAAGGAACATCTTCTAGAACCTAATAGAAGCCACTCTCAGGAAAAGTACTTCATAGAACTATGAAAAGATTCAAAGTGGAAAAATTTGCATACAAAACAACCTTCCAATATCTTCTCAACTTCAGGTTTTTTTTTAATTTTTATCTTATGTGCATGGCTGTTCTACATGCATGTAGCTGTGTATCAAGTGCATGCAGGGCCCACAGAGGCCAAAAGAGAGAGATGGATCACTGGGATTGGAGTTACAGATCGTTGTACCCTACCTCTTCTACTCTGGTTTTGGATTTGGTTCTTTTGTTTGTTTGTTTGTTGAGCTTTTTGTTTGGTTCTTTGGTTTGGCTTTTGTTTTTTGTTGTTTTTTTATTTTTATTTTTATTTTTGTTTTTATGACAGGGTCTCTCCATGTAGTCCTAGTGCAGACCAGCCTGGCCTCAAACTCATGGAGATCTACCTACTTGCCTCTGCTTCCAGAGTACTGGCTTAAAGACATGCACCACTATGCCCGGCTACTCAACGTTTAAAGACTGTCCAATATTAGATGCCTTTACAGCAGTGGTCCTCAGCCTGTTGATCATGACTCCTTTCGGGCGTGAGGGTCAAATGACCCTTTCACAGGGGTTGCCTAAGACAATAGGAAAATGCAGATATCTACATTATGATTCATAACAGTAGCAAAATTACACTTATGGAGTCGCAATGAAAATAATTTTATGGTTGGGAGGTCATCACAACATAAGGGACTATATTAAAGGGTTGCAGGATTAGGAAGGTTGAGGACCACTGCTCTACAGAGAAAGTGGCAAGTAAATTTCACCTCAAAACCTTGAAATCTAGGCGTGAGTGTTCACAGGGTCTACAGACAATTCATAGGATGGAGGGAAGCCTCCACTACAACAGAGAAGGCCATAAAAATGCACAATGCCTGTTGAGAGGAAGCAGTTAAGGTTCCCTAAATTTCTCCAAACTGATATGGAGCCTTCTTCTGTTGCCAACATAACTTGAACCAACCTATTCCTCTTAAAGTGAATGACAAGCTTTATCCACCTGCCACCTCCAGCTCTTAGTGAAAACAGAAGAACACTGGACAATGGTGGCACACACTTCTTTAATCCCAGCACTTGGGAAGCAGAGACAGGCAGATTGAATTCAAGGCCAGCCTGGTCTACAAGAGTAGGTTCTAGGACAGCCAGGGCTACACAAAGAAAAACTCTGTCTCGGGAAACCAAAGTTAATTAATTAAAGGTAAAGTACAAGAGGCCAATCAACCCCAGCCTTAGTGAGACCTTACCAAGCTATGTCAGGCAACTCTAGAGCTTTGGAGTCTGGAAGTAATCCATTCCCCGCAGCCCTTGCAAGAACTTAAGCAACCCCAAAGGACTACCTAAGGACTTTTGTCTGGCTTCTGCCACTTTGTATGACATTAGTCACCATTATTCCTGGTTGATTTTTTGTTGTTGTTGTTGTTGTCTTTGCTTGTAAAGTTGCCAGACTCTACCAGTCTGGAGTCAAGCTTAGGTTCACCCAGGGCAGAGGCTAGTCCTCTAATCTCATCCCCACTAGAACACAAGTGTCCAAGGATGCTGCTATTCTTCCAGTATAGGGCCAACAAATCTATTCTGCAAACACTTCCAGAAGATGGACCTCCACCCTTCAACACCCCTAAAAATGGGGAAAAATATATCCTTGTAGAGAGACTAAAAACAGAAATGGGGTCCTCTCGTTGGGCTAAGAGACTATAGGTTCTCAAGTCCTTAATCAAAACCTGTTCACCTGTTTGGCAGGATCTCTCTCCTCCCTTGACAATGTATGAAATATGTATCTCTTACCCCATTTCACGAGGAAAAAAAAAAAAACCTATCCAGTATAGGAAGACTGTAGTATCTCCTAAGGAAAGTAGGCATCTAACATGGTGTGCTGGTTTGAATTGACTTGGCCCCCACAGACAATGCTTGGTCCATGGGGAGTGGCACTATTGGGAGGTGTGGCCTTGTGGGATGCAGTGTGTCACTGGGAGTGTGGGCTTTGGGCCCTCCTAATGCTCAAGCTCCACCCACTGTGGAAAGAGAACCTCCTTCTGGCTGACTGTGGATCAAGCTGTGGAACTCTCAGCTCCTCCGGCACCACGCTTGCCTGCCTGCGGCCATGCTGCCTACCGCGCTGATAACGGATAGACCCTCTGAACCTGTAAGCCACCCCAGTGAAACATTTGCCTTTATAAGCGTTGTCTTGGTCATGGTGTCCCTTCACAGCAACAAAACCCTAGCTAATGTGCGTGGGAAAATCTTTTTAAATGCCGAGGGCGAGAATTCTCATGTACCATTCACCTAACACATTTAACAAGCATGAAAATGCGCCAGCAACTTCCTCTTTATTCCCTAACTCTTTCTTCTCCTAATTAATATTGGGCCTGGCCGTTCACTATTTTAAGTTTTGTTTATATGATTTTCATTTTATTGAGACAGGTTCTCAGGCATGACAAGATGGCCTCTGACTCTCTCTGGAGTTGACGATAACCTTGAACTTGTGACCCTTCTGCCTCAACCTCCCGTATTAGGATGGGCACATGCAACTATGTCCTCCCTTCAAGTGTGTTTCCATTTGTCGTCACTGGAACGAAAGCTCTCTCACCTCTGCTATCACCAACTTTAATAAGGCTGCTCCCGGCTTTCACATAGGCCCATCTAGCTTGGCTAGAAGGCTTATCCTCAAACCACATTTCTGAGTTACATTAACCAACCAAACAAACAACAATAACAAAAGAATCATTGCTTTCTACGTTAACTTAAAATTTTAACTTTACCCAGCACAGTGGGTAAAGGTACTTGCCATCAAACTTGAAAGCATCATATCTTTTCTCTCACAAAATAAAAGTTTCAATGTGCAGCGGACTTCTCCCAGCACCTGGTTTCGTGAGGAAGACAAGAATAGCTATGCAATTGGGGGGCAAAGCTGCTTTAGTTTGGACTGACAGTTCTTCTAACTCTTTGCTATTCTGTTGCCAAAAACTACTTCCTTTGGGGTACTCTTCTGTCCTTAACTCTGCTATTGTGTAGCCAATAGCTACTTTCTTTTGGTAATTTTTCTCTTCCTTTAACTCTGCTGTTCTAAAGCCAAAAGCCAATGGCTTCTAGTAATTTGACTTCAGCTGATAGCAGCAGCAGAATTAGAAAAAAGGTTTAGTTTATCTCTGGCTCAAGAGCCCCTTGCTAGCCAGGTGGGAGGCTTGGAGTTCAACAGCTGTTTGTGAGCCTGAGAGGAAAGAAGAGGAGGAGAGGGAGAACTCAAGTACACACATAGACACACACACTTTGGCTGGGCCAGAACACCTGTCTTAACAATTCCACAAGTGTTCATGATTACTTACATACATACACATATACCTACATTACATATGTATGCACATACATTTAGACAAACGGATATCTACATATATACATTTGGTGGATGGGGCTGAGCCTCAAATGCTACACTTTATTTCTTCTCCTATCCCCTCTTAGACAAAAGTTCTTCACAAAATTACCTCACAGATAAAATGTTACACGAAAGGGGAGTTACAGAAGGATGGTGATAGTAAGTTCCAAGTAGAGTTTCATCCTCTAAGCACACTATAAGTTCAAAGCAACAGTTGCACATGGCCTTGCTTTATCAGAGTGCACACCCGTGCACTTCATCCTTGGACCTGACCTAGCATGAGTGTTTTTCCTTGATCACAAATTCACTTCAAGCCTGCTTTCTTATACTAGTGCAATCAGTCCACGATGCATGAATGTTTACAGAGCTCTATCTGCAGCTTTCTTCTATAGGGGGCTTGGGATTGCTTGTATCAATTTAAGAGTCCTATAGAGTCAACATCAGGGGTTGTGAAATCATCTATACAGCATTATTGCGTGACAGTACATCTTCATGTTGCTCAGCTGAAACTTTGCCCAATAGAGTGGGCCAATGCCCTGGAATCACTAGGCTATGCAATAGTGACAGGAAAGGCAGGCCAGCAGCAAGAAGCAAGCTTGACCTGAAGGCTCTCTGGTCACCTCACATCTCAGCGCTCACCCACGGCAGGCTATGCACAATATTGGGTTATCTCGAGGAAACTCATTCGCATGCCTTAGTCTTTCCTAGGTGCCTTCTGACATCAATGTAATGAAATTTAAAAACAAAAACACACACAAAAAAAAAAAAAAAAAAAAAACAAGGCCTAAGCCTAAGGGCTGGAAAGACAGACAGCTCAGTAGTTAATGTGACTCCCTCCCTGTCCTCAGAGATCATCCTCCGATGTGGCCAAGGAGGGTAAAGGGAGCAGAGATGACAAACTGGAATTGGGGGAAGGGTTTGGGAGGTTGGAAGCCCTGTCGATGATCACACCAGGACCAGCTGCAGAGAGACAGATGTGCTTTTACTTGAGGTGATGGAGAGCTTATACAATTTGTGTAACTGGGGCCTGGGGGTTGGGGGTTAGGAACATTCAGGATGGGCAAGGGTCATTGGCTGAAGGATTCGAGTACCAGAATGCCTCATTAGCATGGGGGAACATTACTCAAATCTCAGGTGCTTAGCTGAATGAATGTGACGTTCCTCGGGTAGAGGTGTCTGGGCAAGTTTTGAAGTCCCCAGACAAGGTCGGAGAAAGAAGCCCTGCCAGTGAAGGGAGCTGTCCGTATTGCACCGTGCTCGGAGGCTATCCAGTCCATGGTAGACTTTGACCTTAATTAGCAGAGTTTTCCCTCAGTGAAGAGCACTTGCTGCTCTAGTAGGGAACCTGTATTCAATTCCTAGCACCCATATGGCAGTTCATAACTGTCTGTAACTCCAGTTCCACGTATCGAACACCTTATTCTGACCTCTCAGGATATCAGGCATGCACACGGTACCTAGAAATGCACATGGGCTAAATACTCACATACATAAAATTAAATAAATCTTTCTAAAAAAAAAAAAAATAGCCTACGTTGGACTGGAGAGATGGCTCAGTGGTTAAGAGTACTGTCTGCTCTTCCAAAGGTCCTGAGTTCAATTCCCAGTAACCACCTGTTGGCTCACCACCATCTGTAATGGGATGTGATGCCCTCTTCTGGTGTGTCGAAGACAGCTACAGAGTACTCATATACATAAAATAAATAATTAAAATATTTTTTTTTAAAAATGGCCTACGTCATTCCTCATCCATAGCGAAATGTTTAAAATCAACAGGAACGTTCTTTTCAAAGAAACTAGAACACCCTGAATCTAGATGCACATTAGCATTAGTTTAGTTTGGAGGGTGTAAGTTTGACATTGGTTAGAGTCGTCAGGGAGAGAGCAACCTCGACTGAGAACAGGCCTCCACAAGATCAGGCTGTGGGAAGCCTGTAGGGCATTTTGACAATTGATGTGGGGAAACCTAGCTCAGTGTGGGTGGTGCCACCCCTGACCTTGTGGTTTGTAGTCTATAAGAAAGCAAGCTGAGCAAGCCAGGGGAAGCAAGCCGGTAAACAGCACCCCTCCACAGCCTCTGCATCAGCTCCTGCCTCCAAGTCTCTGCCCTGTTTGAGTTCCCGCCCCTGACTTCCTGCCATGATGGACTATGATTGTGGAAGTGTGAGCCAGATGAACCCTTTCCTTTCCAATCTGTTCTTGGTCCTGGTGTTTCGTCGCAGCAATAGTAGACCTAACCAAGAAAGGGGATTTTATTGGTTTGCTTCATTTCTCATCTTAAGGGCAAATCTCATTATAGATCCCAGGGTGGGTTCGAACTCACTATGTAGCCTAGGCTAATCTCAGACTTTCTGCAGTTCTCATGACTTGGCTCCCAGGTACTGGACTTCTAGGCTCGAGCAACCATGTCTGGCTGATTGTTCATTTATTTTGAGGCAGAGTCTTCCTGTGTAGCTTTGGATGCTCTGGAACCAATCTGTTGAGTAGGCTATCCTCAAACTTGAGAAATCCTCCTGCCTCTGTGTTCCATCTGCTGGGGACTATACATTCCCCATTATGCTGTAACTGCAGGCTTTCCACCCATGCCCAAGTTCCCTGAAATAGTAACTTTGAAACTGAATTATATATGAAATCAATAAATGCCTAGGCCAATAGTTTTGGTTTGTTCTTCAACTTAATTACTAGTTTATTCTACTCTAAGTGTGCCATATGGCTTATTACCTCTCTTCAGAGTTCATGTAACTGTCTCCCTCAAAGTTCTGGGACCAATATCTAGATTCTATTTTCCAGAACTTTCTCTCTCTCTTTCCCAGATGTCTCACCTTCTACTTCCTGCCTTGGCTCATTGCCATAGGCTTCTTTATTGACAGGTGAATGCTTTACACAGCGTATAATAGATTCTATAACTGTTTAAAAGCTGATTTTCCTTAGGGATTTGAAGAGAGCTCTGCGTGGCTCAGGACTCCCTTACCTGGATCTGCAATGCTGTCTCGTAGATTTCCCACCTCAGATTATGCTCATGCTGCAGTTGTCGGATATGCATACTATAATGGACCATCAACAGAGTTCACACACGCTGCCAGACAGCAGATTTCTTTATCCACTCATCTCTGTCACCTTTTTCCACAGTCCAGACACCCTGATTTGTTAATCCCATAACTCCTCTAAGTCTATGGGCTGAAGAGATGGCTCAGTGATTAAGAACACAGACTGTTCTTCCAGACGACCCAGGTTTAATTTCCAGCATCCACATGGTGGGTCACAACTGTCTGTAACTCCAGTTCTGCGAGACCTGATGCCCTCTTCCAGCTATCTCCAGCATTAAACATGTGTACTGGCTGGTTTTGTGTATCAACTTGACACAGGCTGGAGTTATCACAGAGAAGGGAGCTTCAATTGGGGAAATGCCTCCATGAGATCCAGCTGTGGGGCATTTTCTCAATTAGTGATCAAGTGGATAGGGCCGTTTGTGGGTGGTGCCATCCCTGGGCTGGAAGTTCTATAAGAGAGCAGGCTGAGCAAGCCAGGGGAAGCAAGCCAGTAAGGAACATCCCTCCATGGCCTCTGCATCAGCTCCTGCTTCCTGACCTGCTTGAGTTCCAGTCCTGACTTCCTCTGGTGATCAACAGCAATGTGGAAGTAAGCTGAATAAACCCTTTCCTCCCTAACTTGCTTCTTGGTCATGATGTTTGTGCAGGAATAGAAACCCTGACTAAGACAAATTGGTACCAGGAGTGGAGTATTCCTGTGACAACCTGACTATGTTTTGGGGAGGACTATGGAAGGACTTTGGAACTTTGAGCTAGAAGAGCCACTAATTGTTAAGAACTCTGTGGGATATTCTGCAGGAGCTTGGAAGATCATGTTGAGAACAGTGCAGAGATGGAGATCTGGCTTGTGAAATTTCAGAGGGAAGAGTAAAGACTCTTATCAGGGCCATGTTGTTTTGATTGTGAAGATTCTGTGGTTTTGGTTAGCTGGGGCTGAAGTATCAGCTGTGATTAACAAGATACCAGAACTACTAAAGAGAAAACTTTGCATTACTGGGACTATTGATGCTGGTTAGCTGGAGCTAAGAAATTAGCGGTGATTAAGAAGAGACTAGCATCACTGAGGTGACATCTTCTGGGAAGTGTTTTCTGAGAGCACAAAGAGGCTGTGTTCCAGAGATGGCCAAGGTTGTACCTTGTGCTGCAGCAGGACTTGGTAATATGTAAGAGTCACCCAGGTGGTACTGGTTTTGAAGGCATGAAGGGATCATGAAGAGCAGCTGAGGCTCAGCACAGTGAGAGACTATGGAAGGCCACTGGTGAAGGTGCAGCCTCAGTTTGCAATTGATGGCCCAGGACTGAAGGGGTCATGCAAAGGAGTTGAGGCTTGGCACCATGAAGAGAGCCTATGAGAGGCTATTGGTGAAGCCTAGTTACAGTGGAAGACAGCAGTGTTTTGGAGATGCCAGTACCATGAGATGACCACCAAGAACATCAGCAGCAGTGGAGTACAGGCATCTGGAGCCTAGAAGACAAGCTGTGTGCTGCAAAGGACGAGCTGGAGGAATGACCTAAGCCCTTAGAGGAGCCCAGAAGATCATGAGTTGGATCCCAGACATTGGTTTTACTTTTGATTGTGACTGTGCCCTGACATTTTTCCCTCTTGAAGGAAGAAAGTATTTTAGTGGAGCCCACAGTTAAGAGACCTTGAATTTTAAAAGATATTGGACATTTTAAATTGATTGAACTTTTAATAAGTAAAGACTGTGGGACTTTAGATCTTGGGAATGAATAAGAAAGTAAGGGTTGAGGCTTAATAGTGATGTGTTTGTGTATCAAGTTGACAAGGGGTCAATTGTACTGGCTAGTTTTGTGTGTCAACTTGACACAGGCTGGAGTTATCACAGAGAAGAGAGCTTCAGTTGGGGAAGTGCCTCCATGAGACCCAGCTGTGGGGTATTTTCTCAATTAGTGATCAAGGGGGTAGGGCCCCTTGTGGGTGGTACCATCCCTGGGGTGGAAGTCTTGGGTTCTGTAAGAGAGCAGGCTGAGCAAGCCACGGAAAGCAAGTCAGTAAGGAACATCCCTCCATGGCCTCTGCATCAGCTCCTGCTTCCTGACCTGCTTGAGTTCCAGTCCTGATTTCCTCTGGTGATCAACAGCCATGTGTAAGTAAGCTGAATAAATAAACCCTTTCCTCCCCAACTTGCTTCTTGGTCATGATGTTTGTGCAGGAATAGAAACCCTGACTAAGACAGCATGCATGTGGTACACAGACATGCATGCAGACAAAACACCTGAACACATAAAATAAAACTTAAAAAGAAAAAACCACAGTTTAAAAAAAAAGATTTAAGCCCTCTAAGATCAATCCTTATAGAGACAGATGAGGCCAGCACTCTACTACTTGCATTGCTGTGGTTGCATGATGAATTGAACTCTTACTTTTGCAAGCTTATTTCATAGATTAGCTCCTGGGCTATGGGAAAAGATAAACCTGGCTCCAAGCAATCCCCAGGAAGAGGACAGGTGGCGCAGTGAATAAGGTATTGGCTCTTCTCACACACAGGGAAAAATCCTTAGCTCCTTACAGCACATTGAATATGAAGTTCCTCTGGGTAAAAAGTGGCCCCCCTTTTCCTGCAAAGGTTACCGTATTTGTTACTGTTCAACTGCTGTGAAGAGCACTGTGACCAAGGCAACTTATAGACAAAACACTTAATTGGAGCTTGCTTACAGTTTCAAGGGGTAAGTCCATGACCATCATGATAGGGAGTATAGCGGCAGGCAGGCAGGCAGGCAG
>JADRCD010215452.1:0-19151 GCA_019843815.1 Montemys delectorum
CTGCTCCTCCCTCCTCCCCTCTCACTCTCCCTCCTCCCTTTCTTTCTTTGTATTTCATTGCCTTCTTTTGGTTCCTTTACTATAACCTCATTCTGTCTCCCAGGCTGTCCTGGAACTCACTGTGTAGATCTGGATTTCTCTCAAACTCATCCTGATACTCCTGCCTTCATGCTCTCAAGGATAGAGATTATAGGCATGTGCTTCCATTGGCAACTGCTGGATTTATTAATTCTTTCTATATTTACTTTAAAAACTTTAGTCTGTGTTCACCACATAATCACATATATTATCGCCCTTAATCCTATGAAGAATTTCTTGGATATTGGCAAACAGTATTTTAAATGCTATTTTTAACGATTTTGTTGATTTTTCTATTGATAAAGTTACTGCCCTTTGACTAAGACATGTACCCCAAGATCTGAAGCACCATAGGAGCTTCACGTGTTCATTCGCTCCCATGCCTGAGAAGATCTGTGGCAACATGCAACCAGGAAGTTTCAGAAATGGAAAAATCCATCAACCAAAATAATGCAATCATCAGGAGATGGAGTGCTATATAGCAGTTTCAAGTATCTATTAGAATTAAATGTAACTACATGGCTGGATCTTGGAATCACCAAATTGATAATAAGAAGCCAATAGAATAAAAGTGGTTAAACTTTACTGTTATAAAATTCAAAAGAGGATTGGCAAAGGGAAGTTGCTGTGTAGTTTGATCAGGAACATTAAGATGCATTAATACTATTAAAATTCATTGAGGTTTTTTTTTTTTTTTTTTTTTTTTTTTTGCGTGTGGCCTGAGCATTTTCTGTATGTGTTATACCTCATGAGCAATTTTAATGAAAAGTGATCACACATTATTAAAAACAGCAACATCAGTAATGGAAAAAATAAATATTCACTCCCAATCTGACCATCTTGAGATGGCAATTGTAAATATGTTTGTCTCCTTCAAATAGTTTTGCATTCATCTGTAATGCATATATTTCATAAACACTTGCTTCAGTTGCTGCTGCATAAGCCCAGTGGAAGGGGCGGGTGAGAAGGCTCCTTGAATAAAACGATTGCTGTGCAGGCACAAGGAGTGGAGTTCGGATCCCTAGTTCTCACATAAAAGTCACCCAGGCATGGCTGCCCAACTTCAATTCCAGAAATCAAGAAAAGGGAATGAGGGGTTCCCTGGTCAAGCTGGCTGGAACTGGTTGTCTTCGGGGTTGAATGAGAGACATTATCTTGGTAAGTTAAGTGGAGAGTGACCAGGAAGATGTGTAACAACAACCTGTGACCTCCACACACAGATGCCTTCATGCATGCACACATAATACACAACACACACGTACACACACACACCACATAAAAATTACACACCCCACACATGTACCATGCACAACATACCCCAACACATACACTGTCACGTGTCCCCTACCACATATGTACGTGTACCCTCACATGTGCCTACACACACACTCATACCACATACCACACATATACACACTCACACCACATAACACACATACCCCCCACATAACACATACACATGCACACACTCAAACTTTACATACCAAAACATTATACAGTAAATCTAGCAAGCATATTGATTTACCTTTTCTCTTATTGAGTATTTTAAATATTAAAATAATTTTGGAAAGACTTATTTTAATGATATGTCTGTACCTGTATGCATATCTACACATGAGTGCAGGTATGTTGGAGGCCAGAATAGGGTATCAGAACCCTTTGATCTGGAGTTACAGGCAGTTGTAAGCTACTAAACGTAGGTGCTGGGAACTGAACTCAGGACCTTTGGAGGACTAGCAAGCACCTTTAACCACCGAGTCATCTCTCCAACTCCCATCAGAATACTATTGTTAGTGCTCCTCACACTGTTACAATGACCACCTTTCACTTTAGAAGAATCCCAAGCATCACTGTTTTTCTGCAGTTTAACATCTCAGAAATTGAATTATCCAATGAATTTGTATACATTTTCCGAGTGTTCCTTTAAACACTCAATGCCTGTTCTTATTTGGGTAAGAGTGAGAAAATAGAATCGTCTCTCAGGACAATTACCCAGTTTTGTCCCAAGAATACAATTTTCTCTTTGCAAAGCTTTTTGAGATTCAGCCTCAGCTTGGAGAAAAGCAATTTGAAGCTAATTTGAGCAAGATCGTCTCCGGGTCGTGGACTTGGCCCACAAACTTTCTCCTAGCTCCGTGAAAGTAAATGGGGGCTCATCTAGCCTCTCTGCTTTTCTGGATTGATTGTGTCTGTCTGAAGAGTTGTACTGAAAGCTCCCAGTGTCCTATACTACTAGTAATGCCTGTTGTGACACTGAAATGGGGGAGCTTTGTTGTTAGATATTTACCCAGCTCTTCCGCAGTCAAAAGAAAGTTCACTTCACTAATGTGTCCTAGCATTCCATTTAGGCAAAAGTTGCCAGTGTGGAACTGTTTGGCCAAAATATTTCTTTTTAAGTTTTTAATTAAATTTTTTCTATTTCTATTTTATTTTATTTTATTTTATTTGGTGTGTGTGTATGTGCATGGAGGCTAGACATCAATGTTGGTAACTGTCTCTCTCCACCTTATTTTTTTGAGACAAAGTCTCTTATTGAACCTAAACTTTTACTGAATGCACAGTCTGACTGGCCAGCTAGCTCTGAGGAATATACCTCTATGCCCCACCCTGTTGCTAGGATAAGAAACACATGCCTTCATGGTCAGCTTTTATGTGGGTGTTGGGGCATCTGAATTCTCAGGCCCTCATACTTACGTAGCAGGCACTTCAGCGACTGAATCTCCTTCCTAGCCCATTTCAAATCATTTCTAAGACCTAGGCAGGAACAGGAGACACGCAGAAGAAGCAAGTTTGCACACACAAGCACTTATGTACATATATATATACATGCACACACAACCACACACATGTGTACATACACTCACCCACATAAACACACATGCATGTACATACATGAACACATATACCCATGGACACACTTGCACACACACACATATACACATGCAGACAGGAACAGTCACATGTGCACACACACTGGCACACATGCACCACGAACACACACACACACACACACACACACGCACACGCACACACACACACATGCATACATGCACACAAGCTACTTTTGAATATGAACATACTAGCTCAAGCCAGAAAACCCTATAAAACTATGTTTTTTTTCCTGACCTTTAAGTTAAAACATCATTTTAATACCTTTTAATTAAACAATTTACTGGACTTAAAATAACACATTGCTATGCTGGTCATGGTGGTACACTTTTTTATTCCCAGTACTTGGGAAGCAGAGGCAGACAGATCTCTGGCTTCTGGGCCAGCCTGGTCTACAGAATGAGTTCTAGGACAGCCAGGGTTATACGGAGAAACCCTGTCTCAAAAAACCAAAAACCAACCAACCTCCAAACGAAGAAGTGAATAAAAATAGATAAATGAGTAAATAAAAGGAAAAAAAATGAGACACATTTCTTTAGGTAAGTAAAACAAATTAATCCAAAGAGGAAGTGCTTGTGCATATCTCCCTTTTTCATTTCCAGGTGCAGAAAGGATGTGCTTTGGGTTTTCAATACCTGACATACTATGGATAGCAAACTACTCCCTGCTACAAAGCTCTGGCCTTAGGCAGGAGAAATGGCTCAGGGGATAAAGGCATTTGCAGCCAAGCTTGATGACATGAGTCTGATCCCCAGGACCCACATAGCTGAAGGAGAGAATCAGCTCTTGCAAAATTGTCCTCCAGCCTTCTCATGGGCACTGTGGGTGAGTCCTCGGGTTCTCTTTCTCTAAGACACTTGACTACTACCTTGTCCAGGGTGTTCCTGGGCATCAAAGAGGGGTGTAAGTTAGAATGGGGGTGACATGATAGCTTTTTAGGTGCTGGAAAATCATGCTGACGTGACCTCCCGCATTCTTCCTGATACACTGGGGTACAGGTATCAGTGTCTAGTTCTCAGAAGACACAGCGCAGGTGATTTCCATTCCTAGCAGTTAGGTGGTGACATCATCTTCCCATCCTTGTGATTTCTGAGACGTGTCTTTCCTGGTGTGCTTAGAAGGGAATAACCAACATATGGCCTCTAACTTGTCCACGGCTACAGAGCAGCGACATTAGCTTTGCTTCTTCCAAGCTGTATCACCCACTGCACAGAAAAGAAGACTGAGGCCAAAACTTCACTGACATAGGGTCAGAACTATTGACTACTTCTATTCCAAAATAGAAATCATTGGCTCCACCACTTTTGTATGACTTTTGATTTGCAGTTCATCGATAGGCTGACTGCCTTGAGGATTATAGGGAAGTTGGCCTTCTACTGTGGTCTGTCTGAAGGTGGTGATAGGAAGTGTTTGCAAAGCTTCCCATGCCTGGGATCAGAACTGCAACCCTGAAGATGTCAGGCCTAAAGAGCTTGTGGGGTCACCCCCCACTGGGGCCTCTCTGCACAGCTGAGAGGGCACATGTGCACACGAACCTGCGCACTGTGCGTTCATTAGCTAGCAGCTGCTGCTGGAGATCAATGATAAGCAGACATTGTGTACATCCGACTGCTTGTGCCTGCTCTCCCTACTGAGCACGTGACTTCCTATTAACGATATCTCTCGTCTTACCAAACCGATATTTCCTGTAAAGGGCTTAGACTAATTGTGGTTTTAACAAGGGTCACATTATGCCTTTCTGTGAGAGTGAACAAGCATAGGTCAGACAGTCAGACGGTCGGTCTGGAAAACAGATCCATACTCCCAATCTTTAAGGCTGATGTGAAGAACAGATAAGTGTGTTTGCGTGGTGAAGTAGCTCTGGGAAAATATAAATGGAGAAAAATGCACTCTGGAGAAGCGTGAGCGCTGCAGTGCACGGAGAGAGCGAGTGGTACCATACATACACAGAGGGCTGAGGTTCTCTTGGTTGAATATTAGGGACAAGCAACCTGCTTGGAGGAGAGATCCTGGAGTCTAATAGAGGGGAGTTCAGTCAGGTACCTGAACATTGTCATTCTATCTGAACACAGTGTCAGGAAAAATCACATGACCATTAAAGGCCCCCTTCCCTTGGAGTGAACTCTACTTGTCTCTGCTCCTTCCCAGGTACTTGGAAGTCCCAAAATGGCTGCATTTCACTGAGTTAGAACATGTTGCCTTGACTAGCACAGATTGGATACATTTCAATTGAACTCAGAGTTCCTGCACTCAAGCTGAGCCTTGAGACACAAGATGAAGACGAGAGAAAGGTTTGAACTTCCTCACTTAACCCATATCTGGCTCCACAGCCTCCTTTTCCTGTAGAGATGTCAAGTGTGATATGACAGGGCGCCATTTATTACACACCCTCTCCTACTCCTCTTTCTCTCACCCTGTCTCTTCCACTTACTTTAGGTCAGACTGAGACATTTCCTACAGGGGAGCTCTCAACTTGGGTGACACTTTCCTGATTCTGATTCATGCTCCAAAACGCCACAAGCGAAGTCACCAGCCTAGACTATCAACATGTCAGACGAATTTCTTTTCTTCTCTCTCAGACACAATACAACCATTTTCCTTCCAGCGCTAGTGGGAATTTCATTTGGTAAATGAGTCTCTAGTCCTGCTAGGAAACCTCAAAACAACCACAACACAGTACTAACATTCCCTCCTCTTGCCTCCTCTGACAGACACAGAACACATAGACACAGATCTTTATGTCAGCTCTACACAGCAGAATACTCCATAAAATTGCAAATGTTCTATATGTACCTGTTTCATGTGGACACACATGTCCACCAAGCAAACGCATACATGTGGCTACTAAAGTGAGAAATGAAATTTTTAACTATGTTAATTTAATACATTTACATAAACATTAAATTTGGTTAAATTTTAAGTCAACCATATATAGGAGAGACCCCAAATACAGTGCATCGTGAATAAATGTCACTGTTGATACAAGGACAGTGAGGCTTATGAACATTTAGACATTTTAACTCACTTGCTTTCTCTATTCCATAAGGCTTTGTCCAAATTGCATGGGACCTCATCCTGTTGGCTTGAACACATAGATCGAAGGACATGCTAAGTTCTTAAAAACTACTTATTTTTATTTACGTGTATGTGTGTATGTGCATGTGCATGCATGTTAGTGTGAGCATGAACATGCTGTGTAACCATGAAGGCACATGAGTCAGAACCCCTGGGACTGGAGCTACAAGCAGTTGTGAGCTGCCTGGTGTAGGTGCTGGCTGGGGGCAGAACTCAAATTCTTTAACAGAGCATCAAGTGCTGAGCCATCTCTCTGGTCATCTAAATTCTTAAAGTGATATGCTTCTGTTGGGTTTTAGAGCAAGACAATGAGTGACATGTGAAGTGGGGTAGTGCAAAGTTAGGGAATAGGGTCCACTGTGTGAGAATTAGGCTCACTTTGCAAAACAAAACTGGTTCTCATTTGGAACCCAGGGTCAGAACACCAGTATTCTTTTTTTTTTTTTTTTTGGTCATTTAATATTGATCAAATTCCTATATCTTATGCATAATACTTATCTGAGGATACTTCTTTTTTTTTTTAATTAGGTATTTTCTTTATTTACATGTACATTTTCCCTTTCCCAGTTTCCCCTCCAAAACAAACAAACAAACAAAAGCAAGAACAAACCCCTTTTGCCTCCCCCTTCCCCATGCCTGCCACCCCACCCTCTCCCACTTATTGGCCCTGGCATTTCCCTACACTGGGGCACAAAACCTTCACAAGGCCGAGGTCCTTTACTCCTATTGATGATCGAATTTGCAATCCTCTACTATATACCTGCTTCCAGTACATTCAATCCCACCCTGTATAGTCCTTGATTGGTGGTTGGGTCCCTGGGAGCTCTGAGGGTACTAGTTAGTAATTGTTGTTCGTCCTAAGGGGCTGCAAACCCTTCAGCTCCATAGAACCTTTCTCTAACTCCTTCATTGGGGACCGTGTACTCAGTTCAATGAATGACTGTGAGCCTCTACATCTGTATTAGTCAGGTATTGTCAGAGCCTCTTAGGAGATAGCTATATGCTTGTCCTTCCTTCCATCTCTGCTCCATAGTTAATCTCTGCCACTCCTTCTGTGGGTGTTTGATTCCCCTTTTTAAGAAGGAATGAAATGTCCACCTTTTAGTCTTCCTTCTTCTAAAGTTTCTTGTGGTTTGTGGGTTGTTCTTCCTGTAATCCAAACTTCTGGGCTAATAACCACTTATCAAAGAATGCATACCATGTGTGATCTTTTGTGATTGGGTTACCTCACTCAGGATGATACTCTCCAGATCCATCCATTTCCCTAAGAATTTTATAAATTCATTGTTTTTAATAGCTGAGTAGTACTCCATTGTGTAGATGTACCACACTTTCTGTATCCACTCCTCTGTTGAGGGACATCTGGGTTGTTTCCAGTTTCTGGCTATTATAAATAAGGCTGAGGATACTTCTTATATGAGTAAAAAGAAATATGAGGCACTACCCAAATGGATGCTCTGTGGTATATATGTAAAAGAATTGGGAACCCCAGAAAAAGCTGATCTGTTTGTATACTGGTATTTTGTTTTTAATTTTTAAAGATATATTTATTTTATATATAAAGATATTTTGACTAAATGTCTGTCTGTGTACCATATACATGCCTAGAACTCATGGAGGTCAAAAGAGAGTTTCATATCCCCTGGAGCTAGAGTTATGAATGGTTGTAAATCATCATGTGGGTGCCACAAACTGAACCATAGTTCCTAACTGCTCTTATCTCTCTAGCCCTGTTAGTGTTTTCTTTAAATAAATAAATAATTCAAACTGAAAGGGAACTATTGGGAAGAGGGCAGGGTAGGGATGAAAGATAAAGAATTTGTCTAACTTAGATGGTTATAGTAGATGGTCCAATCCCAAATACCATTTTGAAGTGTAAACAGATTCTCTAACAAAAAGGAAAGAAATATAGGAAAACAGATTTGAGAAAATTTTGCTTCTCAAACTGAAGAAAAGACATGTTTTGGGATCACTGTGCAATGGCCACTGGCACACACCATGTAGGTTCCATGGAGCTCAGATGGATGCATGGAGATCTTTTGGAGATGGAGTTACAGGTGACTGAGTTGCTTAATGTGAGTACTGGGAAACTGAACTCCAGGCCTCTGAAAGAGTAGCAAGAGCTCTGAAACACAGAGTCATCTCTCCAGCCCCAGAATTTTATTTTAAACTACTACTCTTAGCATTGTCCTGGAGAAGTCTTAGCATTAACCCAGCATCCTGGGAACTTGCCCTGAGAACATGACTTCTCCTATCTCACTGCAGACCCATTGAGTCAGAACCTTAGGAGAGAGAGTCATACAAGTTGGGTCCCAAAGAGATCTACTATTAGCTCTTGGTTTCTTTTTTGGAAAAAAAGCAAAACCATACCAAATCAAACCAAAAAATAAAAAAGAAAAGAAAAAGGAAAAGAAAAGAAAAGAAAAATCCTCTTCAGGTTGAGGCTCCAGTAAAAATTGTTGCAGAGTGAGGTAGAGACCAATTGTCTAGTTGTATGTAGAGAGGGTATACTTTTCTTAAGGCAATGGGCATTTTAAAAGAGTGTGAATCCATCTTAAGCCTCATTTGTTTGTAATTTTGAGATAGGTTTTTCTGTGTAGCTCTGGTTGTCCTAGAATTCACTCTGCACACCAGACTGGTTTTGAACTCAGAGATCCCCCTCTGATCTCTGTCTCTCAGTACTAGGATTAAACTTGTGCACCACCATGCCTGGCTCATTCTAAGCCTTTGTAATGTTTTGATTTTTATGTGTTAGGTGTCTTATAGAGCAGAGGTGGAACAAGCAGGTAGAACTGAATGGTAGATTGCTTCTATAGAGAAAAGTGGTAAGCTAATAGTAAAGACAGGGTCTGGTAATGTAAGGGGTAACCATCTCTACTCCTGCCCAAGCCTCATAGCAACAGAGAAAGCAATAGCAGATGCTTGTAGGTAGAAATTTCTGTATGGATTAGATAAAGCCAAGGTTCTTCTCTTGTGTTCCCTTTCTGTCTTCAAATGGTAACTGAACTGGCCCTCAACTCTCTTTAATGGATGGACCCCTTTGTGTCCATCCACATCACTTCCTCCTAGAAAACAAAAGTGAGTCCCAGATGCTGAAAAATTCATACCCATTGAAGATGAGAATTTAGTAATTCTGAAGTTCTCTCCTAATGGTTCATCAAATTTCAACTTATGAATTGATTCTAGAAAGAGCACATTTGCTTCCTGGTACCAGGGCACATTTTCCAGTTTCATAATTTGCTTCTTGCTTAGCAGTTGAGTACTTAAATAACCAGGAACCCTTCCCTGACCACTGATTGCTTGGGTTAGACTCTCCTCTTTCTGGTCACACGTATGGAGAAAGGAAACATGGTTAAGGATTAGAATCCAAATCCAATCCTGATTGTGTAATTTGGGCAGTCAGGTCATATTGTTTTGGCTTCCTTATCAATTTTGGTAGTTTAAATGAGAATGGTCCCTATAGGCTCATGAAGTTGAGTGCTTAGTCTGTAGTTAGTTGAGCTGTTCTGGAAGGACTAGGAGGTGTGGCCATGTTGGGGGACAAGTGTCACAGGGGCTGGGGGGTAGACTTTAAAGTTTCAAAAACACAAGCCAGGCCCAGTTTCCTCCCCCTTCCTATGCCTCCTGCTTGGGGATCAGATTAAAATTATCAGCTACTATTCCAGCACCAGGTCTGCCTGCTTTCCACCATGATGGAAATGGACTAACCATTTGAAACTGTAAGCCAGTCCCTAATACATACTTCCTTCTATAATGCTTTGGTCATGGTGTCTTTTCACAGAAATAAAACAGTAACTAAGCCATCTATGAAACGGGGGGGACGGGGTGGGGGTAGCAGAGGCAGGTACAAGCACACTAAAGTATGAATGACCCTAGCCTGTCTTATTCGCTAAGAATAAGCCCAGCCTCTCTTATTCCCTAACATTCCCTGAGAAATGTTTAGGTCTCAGAACCTTCATTTAGAAGCAGAAGAAAAGTGGTGATGAAAAACTGCACAGAAAGGAAACAGAGCTCTCACAAGAATGCCTACTGAATCAGAAGGCTGACGAAGAAGAGGATGAAGCAAAGTAGAACAGGGAGAATGGAGAGGGGCAGCTGGCCTGAAAAGAGTTAAGGAAACCCATGTGGCTAAATAGACTTTAAGGATGGTGTGAAAAAATATACTTTTCTGTTCCCTCTTCAAATAACTTTAGGAAAATATAACTGCTTAGGAGCTTGAAGGCAGATTTGTGCTTTCTTTGTGTTGCACTCTAGCCTTATGCTCAACTAGATTCAATGACAATCTTATTTCTGTGTTCTCACCTTCTGTAGACCTGTCTAGATTCCAGTTGTCCAATGTAAACCCATTCTACTCTTCACTTTCCTAATTTCTGACAGTAAACATGACCCAATTATAGGACAGTACTTGAACACAATTGCAGGTAGGGGTCTACCAGTTGGTTCCTCAGTAATAGCAGATTTTTGTGAGCAAAGTCCTAAGACAAATTCAACTTTATGCACAAAGACAGAAGGAATGACAGAACAATGTCCTGACATTGTATTTAAAAAGTGCGGCTTCTCTGAGGATTGCTGGTGACAATCTTTGGAAACTGATGAGCTGCAAAGGTCTGCAGAGAACAGCTACAGCCATGGGCCAAAGGGAGATTTTACACTTGCCTGCCTAGAAAAATTGCTAAGTATAGGTAGGTTCTTTTTCAGTACCCCATCTGAAAGCATTTACTCTAATAAACACGGGAGATGAAATAATGATCATGTCACAGGTGCATAGGAAGGATAATAAGATATTAATATACAGCCCAAATAAATGCAACTCCCTTTGAGGGAAATGGCTAACTTGCCAATATGTATGAATCAATTTAACTTATGAAGGGAGTAGAATTGCTTATTGGGTCATAGCAACGGTAGTGATTAACAGACTACCAATTCTTCAAAATTGCCTCTGCCCAAGAGAAGTTTAAAATTCATTCTACTTTTATGCATAGAACCTCACTGCTTCCCCACAAGTTTAAATTCTGTTTTTTCTCCTGTAAGGAAAGAGAAAGATTGAAAGCAAAATGAAGCAATCTGCACAGTTAGATATTTGCAAGTATCTACTTAAATCATAAAGTTATACTTTGTCTGCTCTGTTCCTGAGGTTTTATTTATTTTAATCAGTTTTCCACTTTTGTGTGTGTGTGTGTGTGTGTGTGTGTGTGTGTGTGTGTGTGTGTACATGCCACATTATGCATGTAGAGTTCTGAGGACAACTTGGAGAGATAGGTTCTTTCCTCCCACCATGTGGATCCTGGGAATCTAATTCAGCTTGTCAGGCTTGGTGGCAAGCATTTTCATCTTCTGAGCCATGTCACTGACCCTTCTCAATGTAATTTTTTTAAAACTAAAACGTTCACTGATTGGTTTATTAGCTATTTTTCTGAGTACCTAATAGGAATATTGTCAGGCTGTGAGTTGTGGAGATGTGAGCCTACCTTTAGGAAGAAGAGAGCGAGTAGATAAGGAAGCATCGCATTGTGCACACATGCGTAGTCTGTATATAACCTATAGTCACACAAAAAAAATAAAATAAAACATGATGACAGAGAGTATCAGAAATGCAAGGAGGCATAAGGAGGAGGTTTTATAGTCAGAAAAGGGGCCACAGATGCCTCTCTCAGAAGGTGACATACAGTGGGAGACCCGCAGGATAGTCATCAAGACATCATCAGTGCAAGAAGAGAGCCTTTCAGTCCACTGAGCATTGATTGTAAGTTTTCCTAACTACGAAAACCCAACCTGGCTCTATTACTCAGTTATACAGAAAAGGAAACTGAAGCTGGGCTCAGCCTGGGGAGCTTTCTCAGTCACAAATAAACTATGATACAGACTTCATGTGGTTGAGCTGCTCCTAAGTGCCATTTTCTTCCCAGGCTTCAAATGTAGAATGTTCCAGAATGAATTATCGACTGTAAAAAGTTTTACAGGCTGTTTTGGTCTTGTTATTGGTAGTATCTTATATAAAGCAAAGTCTCTTGTACCCTTGCCAGGAGCCTGCAGCACATTGCAATGGTAGGAAACTCTCCTCTCTGTGGTCTTGTTCCCTGCCCCCAATGGCAGTGCCTTCCACAAATGGATCCTGGCTGGTGCTAAGCATTTGCTAAGACTCATCCCACATTTCTGCCCTCTTCACCCCTCCCACAAGCATGTCTAAGGACTAGAAAATCATGTTAATGCACCATGGACCAGGAGAGGCTGTTTTTGATATCTATTTATAACCTTGCTTGCTAGATGGAAATCCATCCTGAAGATCCCAACATCCACTATTAAAGGAGAAAGACAAAAACCAGCAGGTCAGAACATGAGTCCCAGTGGGAAGTTATTAGTGTCATCCTGGTATTGCTCAGTGGAGTCCATCATTAAACATGAATAGTCAGTGCATGTTGGGTAAGGTGACCAATGCAGTCTGCTCTGGGCTGAATGGTGGTGAGTGTGTGTGTGTGTGTGTGTGTTCTGTGCATGTGCAATTTTTTACAAGGACATGGTAATGGCTATTTATTGATCACCTGTACATGCCCCAGACTCTTGAGGAGGACGATATGCTTAATAGAGCAAAAAGAATGACTGTATCAAAATATTGGAGATCTGTTCCCAACTCTTGCTGCTCTTAAGCACTTCTGGTAATTTAAATGAAAGGCTAATACTTAAATGGTAAATAACAAGAGAAGACCATCTTTACCACATTAGGGCTCAGTGAAAACACCGAAGTCATTTCTTACTACACGAATTTCTCAAAAAAGGAGATTTTTTTTTTTAAAAAGTAACTCTCTCAAAACATTAGCTGATAGATTATAAATTAAAAGAGTGAAAATGGCAATAATTCCTTATAAGTGGGCCAAGCCAGCATGCCCTAAATGTTCCTGCAATATCCTACCAAGACCTGTGAACCAATCCATTTCAGATACAGCACTGAATTCCTTTTCTTGTATTTCTTTCTTCATTCTTATGCTTTAGTGGCACAGAAAGTCTACAAAGAACTCAAATAAATAAATAACTCAAATGAATACATAAGTAAATAAATGCATAATTATTTTCATTTATAACTACATGAAAACTCAGCTATATTTTTCTGAGTTATGTCTAGCCTATGGATAAGTAATATGATTTTTAGAACCTTTGTAGAAAGCCCATATTCCTTGGTTACTAAGATTTCAACATTATAAAAAACTGTTTGCAGAGATGTTTAAGAAACCAAATGTGCGCTATGAGCTGGGTTTCTGTACTTGCTGGTTTGTGTCCATTTGACACAAGCTAGAGTCATCAAGGAGGAAGGAGCCTCAGTTGAGAAAACACCTCCATGAGATCCAGATGTAAAGCATTTTCTCAATTAGTGATCAATGGTAGGGCGTCAGCTCTTTGTGGGTGGTGTCATCCCTAGGCCAGTAGTCCTGGGTTCTATAAGAAAGCAAGCTAAACAAGACAGGAGTATCACGCCAGAAGGCAGCACCCCTTCCATGACCTCTGCATCAGCTCCTGTCTCCAGGTCCCTGTTCAGTTTGAGTTCCTGTCCTGACTTCCTTTGGCAATTAACCACAGTATGGAAGTGTAAGTTGAATAAAACCTTTCCTTCCCCATCTTGTATTAAACCCTAACTAAGACAGTTTCCTATCCTAGAACATATTGTGCCCTGATAGAGGCTTCCCAGCGCACGTGTCGCCTTGTACAGGTCTCAAGAGACTTTACCCCCATCATGGAGAGGCTGCTTCCATATTTACTTTCCCCTTTTCTTAGGTGCATATTTAAAAAAATAATTAAGCATCTGTAGACAACCTGCCGCCCAGAGAGCCGGGCCCTGTCCTTTTAGCCTTTGTTGCCCTTTTCTTGTCTATTGCCAAGAAGTGATAGCTGAATAAAAGAAACACATTTTTTTAAAAAAAAAAAAAATGACTGAAATCTGCTGATCTGGACAGGACACAGAGGCCTTCTAGAATATCCTAAACATTTTGAAGAAAGAGGGCAGGTGGGACATGGTGGGTGCCTCCATCAGCACCAGGATAATATTATCTCTCACTCATCTTCACAGTGGGTGAGATCTGCCCGTTTGATAGTTGGGAAAACTGAGGGAGGGAGGCCCCGGGTAGTTGAGGGGCTTACTTTGGTTGTAGGGGATACCCACTAATCCATTGTAGAACTATAATTCTGTCAACCAGACTCTCCGCCTCCATCTTTTTCCAAGAGAAAAGAGTGGACACGGGTAGGAAGCTTGGGCCAGCCAACTACCCTTAAAGACCCTCTTCCAGTGACCCACTTCTTCCAGGCATTCCTCGTGCTTCAAATATCCATAACCTTCCAAAACAGAACCACAACCTGGGGACCAAGTTTTCAAACTAACGATGCTGAGAGGAACACTACATTCTGGCCATACTTACAAGTCCAGTCAACATCTCAGCACCATCTGATTTTCAAATAGTCAATATCCAGTACTCATCTCATGCATGCTATCTACAACTACTGCTTAGCTTCAAAACCCTTGCCACCTCCTTCTGACTCTGCTTTTGTCTAAGAAGAAAATTATTTTTTAAGTTTAGGGAAATGGGACCGTCTCTCCCATGTCAGTTTAGGTTGGTTTGTCTTAGGTTCATCATAAAATCTGTAGCTGTCATATGTTTCAAGAAAATTCCTCATCTGCTTTCTTCATATGGCATACAAGTATGGCTGTGTGTGTGTGTGTGTGTGTGTGTGTGTGTGTGTGCGTGTATGTGCATGCGCACATGCGTGTGCATGTGTGTGTGCATGTGTGTGTGCGTGTGTGTGTGTGTGTGTGCATGCGCACGTGTGCGTGTGTGTGTGCATGTGTGTGTGTATGTATGTGTGCATGCGCGTGTGTGCGTGCGTGTGTGTGTGTGTGTGTGTGCATGTGCGTGTGTGTGTGTGTGCCTGAACTTGGTTGTCATTAGTCATGTTTATGAGTACACCCATTAATGTGGAATGTGAGGGTGACACAGTGTGAACTGAAGTGCTGAGTGGCCTTGGTGGATTCTAGCTGGGGCCTGGGTTTATTTGGGCCATAGTACTTTTCTCAACTACTTTCCCTGACCTCCTGCATTACTGTCTGTGGATCATCATTATTGTTATTATTATTTTTTTTTTACTGAGGGAGATGCTTAGGTATGGTCCAGAGGAGATAAGTGATTTGGTCAAATCGCAACCGCCAAAGCTGGAGATTCCAGAGTCCTTTAATAGCTCTGGCTGACCTCTAAATGAAATGCCACCTTTGGTTATTAACATGTCTCTCTCTACTTTTATGATATTTCGGAATATAATTTGTCACAGTTTTTTATCTGCACAGAGCAAGCTTTAAGCTTTTAAAAAATGTGAGTTATCTTTTTACAACTGCTAACAATTACACATCATGGGCAGGCTGTACTGAAAACCAATTATGAAAAACCTGGCCTGGAGCGGGTGCAGGGACCCTGGAGTGGTGTTCGCTGCTCTGAGTTGTAGATTTCTGAAACTTGGCCATGGAGCTGCCTCTCCTTTAGAAACTAGGAGCCGGATGCCAGGCTTAAAAATGGTCTGCAGATCCGGGAGATAGGACAGGTCCAGAGAAATTAGCTGTCCTCGTTCCGTATGGACATCTGATAAGCAGGATTTGAGGCTGTTCCAGGTTGGAAGAGTGAAGGCTTTGCTTACTCTAAAAAGCCCAGAGATTATTATCAGGAGGGCATTTCTGGGCTACTGTGCCTCAGATCTTGGGAACTGGATTTGTTCTGCATTGCCCAGGTGCTGCGCTAGCTTTCAGCTTAGCAATGACTTTTGCCTCTCTTCTTCTTGTTCTCTGTGGCTTAGCTGAGGGAAAGTGTCATGTTCCACTAGGGCTGCTCATTACTCTGTGTCCCCATTCTTGAGCCAATTGGGTTCAAATTCTGGCCCTGAACTTCTGTTTGAATGGTCTGCCTCATGTCTTTCTGCCCCAGCTTCTTCTTCAGGTAGCGCAACAGAATAAGAGATGGAGCACATTTTGAAGGATGCTCAGTGAGTCGGTGGACCTATTGTGGTGCTTGTGCTGTCTGTGTGATTGTCCTTACATAGCAGCAAATGCTGAGAGGCATACCATTTGCCCCACGATCATCAAGTGACAGGGGCAACTGGCTCATCCGGGGCAGCTTTCTTGCAATTTCTACTAAGGTAAAAGGTCTTATTTTGTGGCAGTTGAGATTACAGTGAAGAGATGGCAGGAAATGGTATGAAAACCAGGGGCAGATTTTTCAAATACGAGATTGAAGGAAACGTCTGTGGTTAGACCACTAAGAAAGTAGGGCAGAGAGTAAAATGGGGTGCCCTGAATGTGGGCTCACCCACTCTCCAGGTGCAGCTCCCCTCCAGTCCCAAGGAGGGGCCCCTTGTGCCCAGGCACCTTCTACCTCCAGGAAGGACTCTTGGGTCAAAGCACCTTGTATCAATTGTTTTCCTATGGTTCATGGCAAAGCTAATGTGTCCTCCTCTCCCAGCACAAAAGCAAAGGCAACTTGATGAATAATGAGAGGGGGTTAGTCAGAATGGGGAAGGGGAGAAAGAAGAGAGAGGAAAGAAGGGCAGAGAAGAGAGCAGAGGGGCAGAGAAAGAAAGAAATGGGAAAGAGAAGGAGGATGAGGAGGATGAGGAGGAAGAAGGGGAGGAAGAGAAGGAAAAGAAGAAGGAGGAGGAGGAAGAGGAGGTGGAGGAGGAAGAGGAGGAGGAGAAGGAGGAGGAGGAGGAGAAGGAGGAGGAGGAGGAAGAAGAGGAGAAGGAGAAGGAAAAGAGAGGAAGGCGAAAGAAGAGAAAGAGAAGGAAGAAATTGAAGAAGGGTATGAGAGAGGTAGAGAAAGATGAGAAGGAGGAGAGGAGGGGAAGGACAGGGAAGAGAAAGAAGTAGGAGAGGAAGAGGAGGAGGAGAAAGAATAGAAGGGAAAAAGTGAATTGGAGTATGGGGGAGGAGGAAGGAAAAGATGGGGATGAAGAAGAGAAGGAAGAGGAGGAGGAAGAGGAGGAGGAAGAGGAAGAGGAGGACAGGCAAAGGATAAGGAGGAAGAAGAGAAAGAGTAGGGAGATGTGGAAGATGAGAAGAAGGAAGAAAGGAGGAGATGAAGGAAGATGGAGAGGAGAAGGGGAAAGAGGAAGAAAAGAAGGAGAAAAAGAAGGAAGGAGGTAAACAGAGGCTCATTACCTACCTATCCTGGTTACAGGGGTTCATCTATTTCCTCACTTAAGCTGTGTGGTGAGCCCAGATAGGCTTTAAGATAGTCACTGATGAGGATTTTACAGTGATGTAGGATACAAGTTTTGTGGGGTCCTTGCGTGGGGGTGAAAGCACATGCCTAACGCTCACCCTAAGCTACCATGCCAAGTAGTTGCCACAGATGGAATGAAGATTAAAAAAATAAAAGCTCCCTCTACTCCACCCTGGCAAGCCCAAGATTCTGAAACTACCTCCCAAGCATCAGCTCCAAGAACGCTCAGAACTCTTCCTGCTGTGGCCTTTGCCTGAGGCTGGGGATTTCCTTTGCTTCTCTCACCCCAGTAACTGTGCACGTTCCCTGGCAGCTCCTGCCTTCTCTTAAGAGAACAAGGATCTATGGAGCTGAAGGGTTTGCAGCCCCTTAGGATGAACAACAATATGAACTAACTAGTACCCTCAGAGCTCTCAGGGACCCAACCACCAACCAGGGACTATACATGGTGGGACTGAATGTTTTGGCAGCATGTGTATAGTAGAGGATTGCAAATTCAATCATCAATAGGAGGAAAGGACCTCGGCCTTGTGAAGGTTTTGTGCCCCAGTGTAGGGGAATGCCAGGGTCAATAAATGGGAGAGGGTGGGATGGCAGGCATGAGGAGGGGGGAGGCAACAGGGGATTGTTCTTGTTGTTTTTGTTTGTGTGTGTGTTTGTTTTTTGGAGGGGAAACTGGGAAAGGAGAAATTTACATGTAAATAAAAAAATATCTATTAAAAAAAAAGAGAGAACAAGTAAAAGACTGTTTTCCAGGAAGTGATTTCCTCTTTCTTTCTTTCTTTCTTTCTTTCTTTCTTTCTTTCTTTCTTTCTTTCTTTCTTTCTTTCTTTCTTTTTTCTTTTTATTTTTTATTAGATATTTTCTTTATTTACATGTCATATTTCCCAGTTTCCCCTCCAAAACAAAAACAAACAAACAAACAAACAAACAAAAACAAGAACAAGAACAAACCCCTGTTCCCTCCCTCCTCCCCTGCTCGCCATCCCACCCTCTCCCCCGGGAGTGATTCTTTTTTCTTCTTCTCCTCCTCTCCAGGACCACTGTCTGCCCCAACCTCAGGGGTGAAGCATCCTCTCTGCTCAGTATCCCTGGCAGGAAATCTCTGGAGAAAGGATGGGAGGATGGGCAAGACCCTATCAGTGCTTGCTTCCTTTACATGATTTTCCTTTTGTTGTTTCCTATCCTTCTCCCAATCTGCCAATCAGTTTTTGCACGCGCACATGCACACACACACACACACACACACACACACACACACACACACACGGTTTGCTGGCGTGAAGCAAGGTTTCCACTGAGTCTACTCTAGATCTGCAGGCTTGATTCCCAATGACTTCACTGAGGGCCTGGCTCTTCTCTGCCTACTGGGACTCCAGAGACCAGAGTGATGGCTGGTAAGCACCGAAGGGCTGGCCCAGTCGCTTCAGAGCTGGCAGAAACACACCACCAGCTGCAGAGGTGCTAGGCACCTTCTGCTTCATTCTCCTGACAGGCCCGCAAGTCTCCCAGGTAAGGACTGTGCAGGAAGTAACAGACTTTGTGTTCTGTGGTTTCTGCCCCAAAGACCTTCCTGCTCAATCGGTAAGCACTCTGTCTGGGATAGGCCTGTTCTCTTTGCCTGCCCCTCCTAATCTCTTTTTAAGGGAACTGGTTCAGCTTCAGCCCAAGATCCTGGGAACCTGTTTCATACCTGCTTCTTCCTCAACAACCTAGCTCAAGGCGTCCTCTTAAACTCCAGGACTATCCACCCAGAGGCAACTTTAGGACCCAGGCAGCAAATTCAACACAACATTCTTTCCTTCCTTCCTTCCTTCTTCCTTCCTTCCTTCCTTCCTTCCTTCCTTCCTTCCTTCCTTCCTTCCT
>JADRCD010215452.1:19161-31807 GCA_019843815.1 Montemys delectorum
CCTTCCTTCCTTCCTTCCTTCCTTCCTTCCTTCCTTCCTTCCTTCCTGTTCTAGAGATCAAACACAGGACTTTGGTTATGATAGGCAAGCACTCCACTACTGTCTTCCGCTCACCATTCAAAACCCTAAGTTTTTGAGCATCTAAAGGAGCTAGGCACAGTTGCAAACATGTGACAATTGACTGTCCATATTCATATCAATGATTCAACTAATTATGGATCAAAACTATCTTTTATTTAGTTAATTGGTGTGTGTGTGTGTGTGTGTGTGTGTGTGTGTGTGTGTGTGTGTGTGTTTTATAGGTATCAGGGTCCACATGTGCCACTGGTTCTTGTAGAGGTCAGAGGTATCCTATAGAAGTCAGTTCTCCCCTGATGAAAGTCAGCCTTGACCATCTTGCTAGCCTTTCAAAAATATTTCTTAGTAACATGCCATCTGGAGATAACCACTGAGTTAGTACAGTACTTGCCTATCATATGTAAAGCCCTGGTTTTGAGTCCTAGTGATGGGTAAAGTGGATGTAGTCAGGCATGTCTATGATCCCAGCACCAGGGACATAGGAGCAGGATGGTCATGAGTTCAAAGCCATCCTCAGTTAAATAGTGAGTTTGAAGTCAACCTAGGTTACCTGAGACCATCTCCAAAAATGAGACAAGACAAAACTAATGTAGCCTATACACTAACCATACACACACCTTCCTCAGACAATGCAGTAAAGCTACTATTTGCCTGATACTTACATGGTAATGATTGTTACTAGTAGCCTAGTTGTGGTTGAAAGTATAGGAGGAGGTAGACACAGCTTCCGTGCAGACTCCATGCTGTTTTGTATAAATTTTAGTATTTGTAGGTGATGGTATCTAAGGTGGTCCTAGAACTAAATCCTGCAGATACTGCGGAGCGAGTATCTGCTTCCAGCAAGTATCTGCTTCCCCTCATTTCCCCCTCACATAAATACCGTGAAGGTGGCTTAGTGCTGTTATAATTATGTTGGAAATAAGTGTTTTCTACTGTATGCATCTTCCAAGCCCATGTTCCTCCTCCTAGTCCATTCTGTGTGGATGCTCAAGAAGTGTTACCGATGGAAAAGTGGTAGCAAACAAGAACGGAGAGGAAGTGGTGGTGCAGCATCAGATGGTGATGAGGATGAGGATGACCCACTCAGAGTCGCTGTGCAGCCTCCACATGCTTCTTGCGGTAATGATTGGCTCTCTATTCCTGGCAGCCCCGAGTCAGACAGAATATCTTCCTTCCAGACTGTTCAGAAGTCTGGTCTGCTGGGAGGCTCTCCCTCACTTCCGACTAATCCCATAGGCCAAAGTGCTTCCTCCTTCCCTGGGCCTCCTGGGCCCTCAGCTCATGCATCTTTCACTGGCTCCGTCTGGCTACATTCTGATCATCTGGTGTCAAATGTCTCCCCAACCACATAGGATGCATGTTTTCCTTATTTTATTTTTATAGTACTGGAGCTTGAATCCAGGGCCTTGGATAGGCCAAGTAAGCCACCTACCACTGAGCTACCTCCAGTGGTACTAGGATGTACCAAGAGCTACCTCCTAGTCCTAGCCTTCCCGCAGTTTAGCTTGGAGCATAGAACCATGTATGCAGTAGGTATTTACTAAATGCCTATTTTTCATTGCTCCACCTAACATTGAACCAAGAATTATACTAGGCTTAGTCTCTGGCAGTTAGGTGGCCCTGATAATAGGAACCCAACACATGAGCAGAGGTCCTGGTGGATTTTGGGCTGAGGTTGGGGGTTCTGTCGATGCCTGAGTCTATCAGGGTCTGAAGGCTTGGCAAAGAGATTGGAGTTTTAAAAGATTTATTATTTGTATTTTTAAATGATATATTTGTGTATACAGATGTGAACAGAGACCAGGGATCTAGTATCCCCCTAGAACTTGAGTTAAAAGTGGTGGTAAGCCACACAGTATGGCTGATGCCAATACAATTGGGTTCCTCTACAAGAACAGTATGTGCCCTTAGCAGCAGGACCAGCTCTCTAGCCCAGGAACTGGGTTTTATTCCAAGTACCACTGCACAAAAGAAAGCATATCAACAGAGTGGTGACATGATCCAATGTAGGACTTTGAAGATTCCTAACTGAGTGAATTTGCTTTGGGGTGAACTAGTGTTTCCCCTAAATTCTTGTTCCTTGAAATCTAAGAATATTATTTACTCTTCTAGTCATGGGACAAAGTAGCAGCCTGAGGAAGGCATGATTCATTTCAGATTAGGGTTTCACAGAAGCAGCCCAAAGAAGGGACCATTTATTTCCAATCAGGGTCTCAGGGAATTCAGTTTGTTGTGGTGGGGAAGTATGATGGGTAGCTCACTTTCATCCATGGATAGTGGGAACTGTCAGCACAGTGTGTTACATCCTGGAGAACAGGAAACAGAGAGGAGAACAGAATCTGGGTTATAACCTTGAGTTTTACCTCATGGTGGTCCATATCTTCCAGTGAGGCCTTATAACCTGAAAGGCTCCCAGTCTCCCTAAATTGCACATTAGCTGGAGACCAAGTGTTCAATCCCATGAGCCTGTACAGGACATTTTGCACTCAAGCCATGACACTAAGAATGAGAAAATATTTGAAACTGGACTTTTTGAAGTTATAATTATTACAATAGCATCACACTAGAGTGGGTTGGACCTAATTCAAAAACTAGGCCCAGTTTTTAAAAGTTGTACCATAATACAGAGAGATATGAAGATGGGAAGCCATGTGACTACAAAGGCAGGGACTGGACTATGTACACACACACACACACACACACATATATATATATGTATATGTATATGTATATATATACACACACACATAAACACACATATATGGGACTCTTGGATTATGAAAGCAACAGTGTATGTTGTTTTCCATTGTTAGTAAATTTTCATGATTTCTTATTAAAGTGTCCAGAAGTCATAATGCTGTGCTTTAGGGGTGTTGTGGTAAAAGTGAGAGAGAATGAAGCAGACAAACAGGAAGGACTGTGATATTCAAAGGGTTAGGCAGGACATCAGAGCAACCACAATGCCCTTCTGGTCCTGGTGGCCAACTTAACACCACCTATTGGCTAAATTACAGCGTATAGGAAGAGAAGATTCTGCTCCCTTGTCCAGGAGACCAGAACTCACTCTCTGAGTGTAGAATGTCCTTAGGCACAAAACAAGGATGAAGGCACCTTGAAGGTTAGCCATGGAAGTCTTAGATACAGACCCTGCCTCCCAATTCTGGACTACCCCAGGTCTACAAGTACCGAGCCCATGATTGGTTGCTATGATTAAGGCAAACATGGATTTAAATGGATTCAATTAGGGGATCAGTACTCTAGAGAAAAGGGGTTCTCCCAACCAAGGGACTTTTACTTTCATTATTGTTCAAAGAGATAGAAGCTACAAGATGGTAAAATTAAAAAGTAAATTCAACTTTTGTATATCCTGAAGTCAGCACACACTTTCCTTTAAACAAACAAACAAACAAACAAACAAACAAACAAAAACCTCTTTATATCCATAAACAAATTTTACTAAGAAGCCACTATATGGATATAGTGAAGTTTTATACTTATATGGATATAAAGAAGTTTCTAGAATGTTCTGGTTTGATCCTAACTCAGTAGGCATCGCATACCTCACATCTTTAAAATGGGTGAATAGAGGGTATAGAGAAGGCTTGGTGGGCAAAAATCTTGTTGTACAAGCATAAGGACCTCAGTTCATGGTCTCTGGGTTTAACCATAAGCTGGGAATAGCACCTCAGTTTGTGGGGAGACAAATCCCCATGGCTTACTGTTCAGGCAGTGTAGCCAAACCAGCAAACTTTGTGTTTAGTGAGAGACCCAGTCTCCAAATCAGATGGAGAATGATAGACAAAGATATGGAAAGACAACTGCTGCTGCTACATGCAACGCAACAACAGCAAAATAATAAAGTAAAGCAGGCAAAATAATCACTCTTCTTCCAGAGACTTTGGGCTATTTTAGGTTAATGCATCAAAATGCAGGTCATCTCTCCAAGTAGCTGTCTTGAACACAGATGCCTTCCTCTGCCTCATGTCTGGTTGAGTAGGACTGGGGAAGAACCTGAGCATCAGGCTACCCTAGTGTAGCATTTGGGGAACTAACACCATGAGATACTTGGCACACGTGGCAAGTGTGTCCCTCTCAGTCGTCCCAGGGGCTGTCTGTCCTGAAGTCTACTCCACAGTGGCTCAGCTTTGGACCAATTTCTTCCCCTTCTTTGCAAGATCATTATATCTTTCACTGCTTTCTAGGTTAGTTACTTTTATGGTTAGGACAGAATACCTAGCAGAAGCAACTTAAGGGAGAGGGGTTTGTTTTTTTCTGGCTCACGATTTAGGGGAATACAGTTCTTCATAGGGAGGGCATTCAGGTAGAAGATGCTCTATCTGTGGTGGAAGCTGATAATATCACATCAACAGACAGGAACAGGAAACAAGGAGCTCAGGTGTGTATAAACTTCAAGACCCATACTCTGTGGCCAGCATATGCCAGCTATCCATCTGAAGGTTTCGCCTCTAGCTGTAGACCGGATGTTCAAATACACAAGACAGTGGGGGGGGAGGGGGGGCGGGGCAGCTCAGCCTACCTATCTATAAAATGAACCCAAATTCTGACCTCCTCGTGAAGTAATTCTCCAAGAGGATAGACATTCACAGACTATCCCAGCACACAGTGGCATGGGTTCGACGCAGGACACCACATGAAAGTAAATGTTCAGTTAGGATGTCTTTGGGACCTGTGTCTCCCACAGGTCTAAGGCCACATGCATGGCATCCTTATCATGCCTTCTTTACAGGCCCTCATCCATGTGTAGAGATTTAGAAGCATATTAATGCAGCTCTGTTCTTTAAATAGCACAGAGCACACATCTGACTATGTTTATCTGCCTGCTGGAATCAATGGTGTAAATAATGGCGCCATGTGATATTTGAATATTTCTACGACTCATATTTTTCACTCTAATTAAAGCCAGAATGTTCCTTTTTAGAAATCAGTATGAATAATAAAAACCCAGCTGCCTGACTATTAACATTGTAGCTTTTGTTGAAAAAAAAAATAATTGTAACAGGCTTGGAAGTGAAGGCTAGTACATCAGGCTTTTTGCACAGGAGACTGGCAAGTGTAACAATTATGACCCTCAGGGACTTGCTGGCTCTCATCCCTTCATCAGGATCATCTGGAGTCTTCCAGGTGTGGCTATGGGAAGTGATAGGAAAATAGTTCTCTTCTATGCATCCTTGGGGCCAAGTGGCTAGATGTGAATTCCACTTCCAAGCTGAACGGTCCTCCTAGGACTTCCTAATGATGCCAAAACTTTATCTGTGCCTCTGCCTGTCCATGGGTCTGCTTGCTAGACTACAGGAATTCTGCAGCTCACCGAATGTACCTGGACAACAGGCCTGGGGGGTAGAAGAAATAATATTGCTTTCTATTCTTACTGAACTATAGCTTATCTGCTGGTTTGACCAACTGCAGAGCCGATCTACTTTTGAGACCACTGGAGCAAAAGATTTTTCTTGGTCCTTTGTTTGGTTGTTTCCTGGAGCTAAGAACCTTTGTTGGCTTATGCACCCTTTGTCGTCAAATCACACAGCCCCAAACTTTGTGTCCACTGCTGCATTTCTTGCAACCCTCCCCTTCCTGCCATGCTCTGAAAGGCATTTTTGTGATGACATGGGGCCTGGATATTCCTTGTCTTGTGGTTAGCTAACTAATGACCTTGATTTATCCTCACATCTTAGTATCTCTGTAACTCGAAAAGGCCATTGGAAGGGTCAAATGAAGTAATCCATTTGTGCTCATAGCTCAAAGCCCAGCACATGAGCTCAAACCTGCATTTTGGAACATCCTTCTCTTTCAGGGACCGTCCACTTCCTGGTTTCCTCACCTCTGAGACAAGTGGAGATGGGCTTTGTGTGGGAGCATTGAGTCTAGACCCTTTGAAAAATATCCTAATCTCTCTGGCCTCCCTCACAACCTGCTGTATGCTCTTACAGACATGTGAAGCCAGAAGTCCTGTCTCCTGAACTATGTCTTGGTCTTGGCCATCTTTTTGTGAAACTAACAGGCAATGACTTTCAATCCTTTGATTATTACTATTTTAAATAATTGGAAATGAATGTTAAGAAATGGAGCTAAGCTACCCCCAGGTAAAGAGAAGCTATGATATCCACACCCCACCCCTGATCAAAGTCTGGGCTGCTGAGCCTTGCAGGGAGAGGCTGAATAAATGCAAGATTATTCACACACACACACACACACACACACACACACACACACAGGCACATGCCACCTTCTAGCCTATGAGTGTGGACTCTGAGCCTTTCTCTCTCCACTCTATAAGGAGGCTGGGCATTACTTGCAAGGAAAGCACCAGGAAGTGAAAGGCTAGCTTCAGAGAGGGCGTGGACTTGCCCTCTGCAACCTCCAAAGTCTTTCCTGGCTGGGGACACAGTGTGGCGCTGACTCCTCACTGCTAGTCCATTTCTGTCCAGAGTCTTACTTAACATCATGAATTTGGCTAAACCAAATGTGCTTATTACCTTTCCCCTCCCCATATTACCCATGTCCATTAACTCTATTCCAATTAAATTTTGTCTTATCTTTGAATAAGTTTTCAACAATATGCCAGCCACTGGCTCCCTATTCTCTCACCAAACTCTGCAATGCTCCCCAAGAGGGTTCTATACTTCCTGGTGCCTTCCTTTGCTAGTTGGAAAGGGAAACACAGCACAGAAATGTTAAGTAAGTTGTCTAGAGTCACACAGCCTCAACTTGGGAGAATTGCCATTTAAATTTAGGGTCTGTGGACAAAAGACTTTAGTATAAACTTTACAGGGGCAAGGGGAAGTTTCTCACTTTGGATGATTAATCCTCTGTAAGATAAGCCAGTCTGGTTGCTAGTATTAAACTAGTTGGAGAAAAAAAAAAAGTACACAAGAGCTTCAGGAAAGAAAGGAAGAAAGTGAGAAAGAAAGAAAGGAAGGAAAAGAACGAAAGAAAGAAAGAAAGAAAGAAAGAAAGAAAGAAAGAAACAAAGAAACAAAGAAACAAAGAAACAAAGAAAGAAACAAAGAAAGAAACAAAGAAAGGGTGGAAGGAAGGAAGGAAGGAAGGAAAGAAGGAAGGAAGGAAGGAAGGAAGAATTAACAATAACATGAGAAATGCAAAACAAAGAAAGAACCTCTCCGAAGCTGCCACCTTGGTACCTCTACAGGGAACGTTAATAACAGATAAATGATAACAATTAGTAAACTTTGCACGTGATGGTAATAGTGAATTTAGATTCCAGACACCTCTGGGCTTTGATCCAAATAAAATGGATGTGAAGAAAAGGAAAACTGAGGGTGTGAGGCAGGAGCAAGGAGGCTGAGCTCAGAAGAGGAAGGTGGGCACAAAAGAATAGAGCCTGGGTGCTCCAAGTAGGATGGGTGTAGCCAGCTGGTCACCACTAAGGACACCTGTGCCAACACCAACTACACTTAGAAGCAATGGCCCTGCTTCTAGGCCTGACCTAGTGGGTCAGTTTACTGACCTTTCTCAGACACCTTGACCAGTGGGCATTGCTGCTGTCCCCACTTCCCAGATGAAGACTGAGGCCAAGAGAAGAAAAGCAATTTATGCACAGTCACACAGCTTCTGAGAGGCTATGACTGTGGGCCGTGAGCAGAAACAACGTGGGCTTGAATTCTAGCTCTGGAGTTTGCTAGCTGTCAAGTAACTTGGAGCAGAAGTGATATTTCTTGTGTGGATCTCAGTTTATTTATCTGGACAATGGGGCATGTGAGATCCTCTACCCATGGGGTCTTCAGGAGAAAACAAAGAGAATACCGAGTAATCTGGCGATCAACTTGACATGATCTCTGGAAGCAAAGTAGGCGGGGAGGTGTAACAAAAGGGTCAGCCCACAATTGGGCAAAGACAGTTCTAAGTCTTGATCAGCTGTAAAAGTCTTTGGAATGGGGTATTTCTCACCTGCAGGCCCAGCTGACCTCTGGGAGCACAACCTTGGTACCAGCCTAGCCTATTTGTCTCAGTGGCCCCAGTATGGCTGGGGAGAGGCTGCATGGGAGTGGGCCTGGCCCAAGTCCAGGAGCAGCTTTGGCGCCCTGTCTGAGGCCAGAGACAGGCCAAGGTCAGCCAGTAGGGCCCTAGGCAAAAGGTTAGAGGTTCAGGGCATGAGGGAAGGTTAGTAAAAGGCCAAAGAAGCCAGCTGCCTCAAAGGGTGGAGTACCGAAGCCCCGTGTCTGGCACCAGCCCAGGGGACAGGGGACTCCTTGCTGATGGGATCAGATAGCACCATGTTGTCCTTTGCTTCCATTCCCAGAGGCAGAACAGGCAGAAACTGCTGAAGCTTGGGATCCATCTAGAGGAACTGAGATGTCAGGGAAGTCGAGAATTTTTACTCCATCATCAGGTGGAGCCCAGAGACCACAAAGGGGCCAATGGGGCATAGCTGGGGGCTTGAAGTCTCTAGTTCCTTCCTTCTCCTGAGGGTCCTGCTCCAGGATAGATGAGAGGCAGGGCTGGCGCCAGACAGTCCTGGGTGAGGCTCTGCCCTCAAGGTGGACTCTGGCTCTTTGATGTGGGAGTCACTTCGCTTGCACTTTTGTTTCCTTCTGTGGGGGTGAATGAGTACAGTTAAGCCCTCATGAGGCCGTAGCACAGGGATGGGCACAACCGTTGTCACATTGCAGATGCAGCTTGATCATACATCCACGTTCCCCACTGCATGTACATTCTATCAATGCAGGGAGTCAGTTTTTTAGTCAGCCCCCAGTCGTTTGTAGGGAAGAGTAGGACAGGGATTGGCATTTGCTGTGTGTGTGGTAACCCTGGTCTTGCAACCTGGATCTCCATCAAAGAGAACAGATGAAAATGGTACCCAACATCTTGCCAGGACGTCAGACATAAAGATCTCAGCACCAAGACTATGGCGCTACAGAGGGGAGAGGATGCTGGAACAAGGCCCTTTGACCTCTTTGCTTTTGCATAAACCACTGTGAAGACCACCCTTCCTGGCTGGTCTATGCCCCCAGCTTCCTTGCTTCTTCTAGAAACTGACCCTCCAAAGAGAAGATTCCTGATGGCTTTGGGGATTTCAATAAGACCCTTCCACACTGACTTTGTTATTTGGGTCTCCCATACGGGTGATGAAATCTCAGAGCAAGGACATGATTGAGAAGAGCCCCCAAAACAGAATACATGCTTAATACGTATGTCTGAACAAAACAACAAATTCAAGGCTGACTCCAAGACGAGGTATCAATATAGACACCAGAGGGTCATGATCCTGATGGTCAGAAGAATTTCCCATAATGATTTTGGTTATACTTTGCTAGGTAGTATTTCCACACCTGAATAGGGAAAAAGCAAAGTGAAGTGGAGTGGTAGTAAATGACACACCATGACCAGAGAGGTGCTGTGATCTGAACTATTTATTCTTAGCTATAGGACTGAGAATACCTACCTGGTTAGCTAACAGCAGGCAAGGAGCTGAATTTGCCAAAGCAAGAAGAGAAATGTCATGGTTGTGGCAGCATAGCCACGGTGGGTACGATTTAAGGAGGGAATTCAACAATTGTAACTCCTCCAAACAACTTCTCTTCTCATTAATATGGCTCCACTTCCTCTCTTATTTCCCTGAGCACTTCTGCATCCATCCATTCACTCATGCATATTGTAAAATGCTCATAGACTGCATACAGGTTAATTATCAGTGCCTGACCCCAGGAACTCACACAAAAGGTGCTACTGTGTTGCTGACATCCATGTATGGTGAGTCCTCTCAGCCCAAGCTAATACCCTTCTTCAGATATGGTGATACTGTGAACACAAGTGTCTCATGCCCTCCCTGCCCTAGGAGTACATTGGAGAGCATCAAAGTTTAAGCAACAAGCATGTGTCATCAAATAATCCAATGACACTCCAAGGAATTACATTCCAGGACCGAGGAGAAGGGACAATGACAGGAGAAAGGGCACTTTGTTCTAAGATAAGGACCCTTTGGCCTGTCCTCCTGGGCTATGATGATCCAGGAGAGAAACTCCAGGCACACACAGGGCCATTGCTTCACCTCCCAGTGTAGAAATTCCACGATGTCCAACATATTGCAGAGGCAGAGTGACTGGTGATTAAAAAAAAAGAGAGAGAGATACCTCCTGGCCAGAAGTTTGGAGCAACACCAAAGTGGATTCCAGACACGAATGCTTGGAACATTATGACTTTCCACCTATGGAGATGCTAATCTAGCCCCTTGTTTCTCCATGGGGGAGGGTAGCATGGGATTTTCCTCACTCTTTCTGTTTTGTTCACCCATTCATTGCCCTGTAATCCCAACTTGATAGTAAAGCTGGTTTTTCCAAATAGCAGAATATCTAGGTCCACAATGAGTGCTTTCAAAGGCAGGTGAGTCACCCGGCATCTTGACCAGGTCTAGTTCGTACTCCCCCTTGCTGTAAACAAACCCATCCTTTTGGTTAGCAATAACCATAACTAGTATTTATTGGACTTCTGTATTACCACGTTTAATCTCCCTGCTAGGATGTGGGAAGTCCTGGCTGACCTCATTTGGGAGAGAAAGAATTTGGACTTCACATTAGCAAATGCATCTCAATTCCTACCAGGTCTTTCTGGGTCAGTATATGTCACACACGCCTTCACATGTTCAACGGAAGGTTTTCTGGGCATGGGAGAACCCATTCTACCAATGGCCATGGTAAGCTAGAAACCCTGGAGAATCTGTCAGCCAAGGAATAACAGGAATTAGTATTTAAGTGCTTCAGCCCTGGGTGGGCCAGTTCTGAGGCTCTTTTTGTCCAGTGTCTCCTAGAGGTGGCTAGTAGGATTACCTCCAGTCTCCAAGAGACTTACAAATGACAGACACCATCCCTTGCTTAACGCATGCTTTCTGCACTCTCTTGCTGTGCCCCACCAGGCTCAACTCCTGGGTTAATTCCTTGCCTGCAGAGTCCCTCTCACAATCTCTATCTGGCAGTTGTCAAACCAAGTCTGAGCTGCCTGGCCACTTGGCCAGAGTTCAGCTGGGTTTTAGTCTACGTGGCCTGAGAGAATACCTCAGATTGAGAGGCTCACAAACAATGGGAAATCATTCCTCACAGTTCTGAAATATGAAAAAAAAAAAAAAGCCAAGATCAATGTACTGGCAGACATGAAGACGTCTTTCTATGTTCATAGCTGATGCTTTCCTATATCCCCTCCCAGGGCCCAGGGACAATCTTATCTTCTCAGGGCCGCTTTTATAAAACCCCAAATCTAGTCCTTAAGAGCTATAGTCTCATGACCTGTCACCTCCTGGAGATGTCATAATTCTGATCCCATCACTTTAGGGGGTTTAGATTTCAGCCTCCAAATTTTGAAGGCACACTAATGTTTCTGCTATATGGGGTCAGATTCGTTTTTCACGATGACACCCCTTTGTAAGTTTAAAACTGACATATCACCTTATACTGTCCCAGATGTCTCTGTGTATATGTGCCAAAGGAGAAAGAACCCTGTTCTTTCAGGTGCCCTAACAAAGGAGGGGAACCCAGTAGGGAGAGACTTGTTCTCATCCAGAGCCAGGAGGAATAAGACATTGAAAATCCTAGCACCTTGTCCAGTGTTCTCTATAAGTGCAGTAGCTGACCCTCAATTGGGGTGTGTGGGGGCATAGAAAGATCACTTGGCTCATACTGCCCAGCTGGATGAAAAGCACCTAACTTCCTAGATTGCTCAGCCCCTTTCTGGCATGTGCTAATATGCAAGGCTGGCACCAGGGAGGGTGCCGTCTGGCAGGTCGATCCTTCATACGGAACATTAAGCCGAGGTCCTGCACAGTCTTGAACATTAACCATCCCCTGGTACCCATGAAGAAGAGCTACGGGTTTTATTAACCTCGGTGTCCTGGATGTGTTGTACGGTAGAAACACCATCATTAACCCACCTCCAGATGGGGGACGGGGACCTCTCTCCTAGCTCTGCTCCGAGAGACCAGGCCCTCTGAAATGCCTTCAATAATTTAAAGAAGCTACCTAAATGTGATCATAAAGTCTCTAACGTCACCTCAAAGCATGGCAATTCATAAAGATTTTGTGAGAGTAAAAACCGCTTTGTTCTGTTAGAAGCCTTGGAAAGTTTGTGTGAATGTGTGAGTGTGTGTGAGTGTGTGTCGAGTGGGGGAATGATCTTGTCACGGGGCCCCTGCTACTGGGATTTCTGTAGGCTCGTGGTTTAATTATTCCGAATATCACGGCCACAGCACGACCCATTAACAACTGCTCAGCCTGCTCCAGGAAGTCCCTTCGGTCATCTTGGGAACATAGCCCATCACTCATTTTTCCCTGTGTCAAAGATTATTTTTTCTTACCTACTTCCAGACGCAGCTTCATTATAAAAATGTTACAGGCATAATAACACCCCCTAAGTCCTGACTCACTGGAATTGAAACTTAGATCGAGCAGAGGCATCCTTGGGAGGAAGCGAGCTCCTAGCACGTTTCAAGAATGCCTCAGCCGTTCTCTGGTTTGTGGCCGCACCTGGCATTTGTAGTTTTTCTGTTGTGTTCCAATTTGAAGCCAAGGAACACGAAGAGGGTAAGGTCGTGTCAAGGGTCTGG
>JADRCD010215453.1:0-24176 GCA_019843815.1 Montemys delectorum
TATATTCATCTGGACTTTCTTTGATCATTCCATTTCTAAACATTCCTTCAAATCTACTGCATACTCAACAGAATAGAGCAGATTAATAAATCTGTTTGCATTGAACTCACACTCTACTAGAGAATGCACATATAGAGAATAGAGACCCATTGGTGTGTATATACATGTGCATTTGCCTGTGAGAGACAGAGAGATACAATATAATCCTACAACCATAGAGGAGCATTTAGTTCTCCTAGAAGTTGGATTATCAAGGAAAGGCTTGGAAGATAAATTAGGTTTATGCAGGTAGACATAGAAGAGACAATTCCAGTTGATGTTTAGAAAACCCATGAGCAAGGGGAGAGAGGAAAACTGAGGGTAGAAAAATGGGATGAGACAGAACTCCAGGAAGGCAGAGGAGGTCCAAATGCAAACAGCTTTGTATACCTGGCTAGGGAATTCCAAGTATTATCTGTAGGTAGTGTAGAGTCATAAAAGGATATGTTCTTCATTTCAAAACATATGCCCTGGTAAGTCAGAGGAATGAATGAGAATTGGAATGGTGCAATGGAAAGTCTGGAAGTAGGGCAACCCTTGTAATGGTAGAGTAAAGATGGCTTCATGTAGTCTCTGATGATCTCTCTAGTTCTCATCCATCTTTAAAGTACAAGAGCACCCATCCCCTAATCCCATTGTTTTCTCCTTTGTATCCAGCATTTAAGCAACGTTTTTTGAATGCCTGTTTTATTTCAGGCAGTGTGTTCAACCTGAGCAAGCACATACTTCTTCTACCTTAAATGCCTACATGGTCTGTAGAAAAGAGGATTCTGACAATGAGTAGTAACTACCCAGCAAATGTCTACAGACCTGCAGTGTGGTTCTGTGCAATCTGCTTGTTTAGAAACCTCTGTTTTGTGGTTTGTTAATGTTAATGATATCTAATGATGTCAGAGATAGTTTGGGAATTCAGAAATCTCTGTTCTTCCCAACTACAGTTACTAGTGCTTTGCTTAGTAGGGAGTTGAATTTAATTAGGGATTGGATTTTCCAGGTTAGAACAGTGGGAAGGACAAAAAGAGACAAAGAGTTTGAAAGTGTATGCAAAGAAGTACTTACCATGATAGACTGTGGAGTGTCAGCCAGGTAACAGGGCTAGTCAGGTTTAGTGCTTAATAGGGGCCAGAGTAAGCAGAAGTTCTACTAGAGTCCAAAAATTGTAGAAATTAGAGTATAAAGTGGAGTAAGTTGGAAATTGAGTTAGTGGAGTCAGACAATAGGAAGTGTAAAACTGAAATTTTTGAAAGAGTAGAGTTGTTAGTAATGATAAGGGCTGCAATATCACTCATCTAGGTAGTGAGATTGATGGACGGCATGCATCCTGCCAAAAGATTATTAACAAGAGACTGGGATGAGCAGTCATGTCTACTTTCCAGACTCTGTACAACAGCGAGTCCAATTAAAGCCTTCCGTAATTTCTGTTTAGATGAAAGTATACCTTTTCATGTTTCTAGTAGAGTTCAAAATAGTCTGTAGTCAGTTAATAACTAATTGTGAGGGCAAAAACCATACCTTATGTTATCTATAGATTTCAAGGCTTGATATAAATCTGTCCATGTTGAACATGAGCAAATATCTCTTCAGTTGAATTGAGAAGAGAAATAATAGGCAAAGGAAAGCAATTTCAAGGTTTAAAGGAGAAAAATAGTATATTTCAATGAATGTGATTATTGCAAGAAAAGATGTATATCCCATATACTTTTAACATCAGAGACAGTTCAAACCATGAAGTATTCTGATTGTCTTGATCATTATTAATCTTTTTCTTTTTTAAAAAAAATGATTTATTTACTTTATGTATATGAATACACTGTATCTGTCTTCAGACACCCCAGAAGAGGGCATCAGATCCCATTACAGATGGTTGTGAGCCACCATGTGCTTGCTGGGGATTGAACCTCTGGAAGAGCAGTCAGTGTTTCTAACCGCTGAGCCATCTCTCCACCCCTACTATCTGAAATCTTACAAAGTTTTAATCAAAGTTATTTCATAAATGTAATAGCTTTGCCACCTAATTATAAGATTCTTGTTATCAGGGCCAGGAGTTCATAGCACATTAGAAGCTGCATTTCAAAGGCTCTAGACAAATAAATGCATTCATTTCCTTTCAGAAGGAACATTACAATAAGCCAAAGAGAACAGTTAGTTCAGTTTAATGTACTTTGGTATTCAGAGCTCAGCTGCCTTTGCTGTATTGGGCTAACATTGAGAGGACCAGAGCAAACAGCTGTTGTATAGAGTTGTTTGTTATTGGTTTTTTAAATTAAAATACAGTTTTTTGTTTTTTGTTGTTTGTTTTTTTGCAAACGGAACCATGGAGATGTCATTAGGATCTGCATTCTTGTTTTCTGGCTCTATGGGTATCTTAATTTGCATTGTTGAATGCATAGCCGTGTATTTCCATTGTAGTTTTTCATCTCCAGAGCAAGAAATAAGTGGTTTTATTGTCATTCTCTAGAGCCTTGAGATGGTTTTGATTTGTTGTTGTTGTTGTTGTTGTTGTTGTTGTTGTTTGGTTTTGTTTGTTTGTTTATTTGTGGGGGGCTTTTCGAGACAGGGTTTCTCTGTGAAGCCCTGACTGTCCTGGAACTCACTCTGTAGACCAGGCTGGCCTCAAATTCATAAATCCACCTGTCTCTCTCTCCCAAGTGCTGGGATTAAAGGCGTGCACCACCACTGCCCGGCTGGGATGGTTTTGTTATATATTGTTTATTAGTCATTATTTTATAGTGATGCTTATTAACATAGTCTTATAATTGTATACTACACTCAGAACATTACCCAAAATGTCTAATATGCAAATATCTAGTTTGTCTACTCATGTAACCACATTGTCAATTCACAGTTTGAAGCTTCTTTGTTAATTTCAGTTGAAAAGTACAGCTTTCATATATGTAATAAAGTTTGTGCTTTTCATCTATACCAAATCTCTGTTAATAAGCTTTCACTTTAATATTGGTAACAGCCTCTTAAGTACCATGGAATTGTAATTTTATTACTGTCTGAAATGATATTTACAAATGAATTTTATTTTTAGCAAAGCTTATCTTATACTTTTGGTCTTGGTTTTAAGGAAAGAACGCTTGGTGTATGTTGGTATCAGTATTGAGAACATCATTCCTCCACAAGTAAGTTTCTGCTTGGTAGGGTTGTTTGTTTGTTTGTTTGTTTAAATTTAAAATCATATGTGTATGCATGTTTTGCCTGTATGTCTATGAACCTCACGTATACCTAGTGACTACAGAGGTCAGAAGAGGGTACTAGATCCCCTGGAATTGGAGTTCCAGATAGTCGTGAGCCACTTTGGGTACTGAGAATCGAACCAGAGTCTCCTGCAGAACAGCTGTCCTTAACCACTGAGCTATTTCCAGTCTAGGTTTATATAGCATTTGTGGAGGAGATGTTGTTTGCTTTCTTAAGTGTAATGAAATTGTGTGTCTTGTTTTAATATTTAACATTCCTATTTTATTAAGGCTAGAGACATTTTAAGCATTTAGAGAAATAACTATTGAAATTATTATATATAAATAGATAACCCAAAATGTGACTATTGTATTTAAACTAAATTTATAGCTCATTGCTTTGGGGTAATGTTCTATTGTTTCTATTGTAAATGGGGCAATTTGTGGTTACCTTTATAATGTGTTATTTGCATAAAATAACTAAAGAATAGCTTGGGAATATATTACTTTTAAACGGCCCTTACTGAAACTTTAATTTCTATTATAATTTAATTTCTTGGAAGAGCTACCATTATTTAACATTTATTAGTTTGTAATTAAGGGTACCTCATCAGTGAATGTTCAGTACTTTCCAACTTGATATTTTTGTGGGTTTTGTTCTGTTGATGGTTTTTGGCAGGGTATGTAACCCTGGCTGGCCTGGATTTCAGGGATACACCTGCTTTTACCTCTTGAGTGCTGGTTTTGAAGGCTGGGTTTAGAGGTATGAGCCATCACAGTCAGCAGTTTCCAAACAACATTTTACTGTTTTATTCTTTTCACAGTTTTTTTTAAAGATTTTTATTTAAGTTTATGGGTATACTGTCATGTCTTCAGATACACCAGAAGCGGGCATCAGATCCCATTACAGATGGTTGTGAGCCGCCATGTGGTTGCTGGGAATTGAACTCAGAACCTCTGGAAGAGCAGCCAGTGCTCTTAACCACTGAGCCATCTCTCCAGCCCATCTTTTCACAATTATATCACAGCTTTAAGTAGCTTACCAAGTTGGTCTTCTTCGGTTTAAATCATATCATCTCATGAATTGAGCATACATAATGTATTCAGAGTTTTCTGTGTATCATTTAATTATTGGTCAACTGAAACTGTAGAAAAACTTCAGTCATTATTTTAATACAATTATAAACTCACAGAAGTATAAGAAAATCAACAGATATAGTTCATCTGTTGATTACCAATATTTTTAACTTGCGTAAGTAGTCTTGCTATATACGTTCATTGTGATAGATAACCTCAGAAATTCAAGCCTTTCATGTACACTGCCTAGGTAAAATATTAAAGCTGTTAATTCCAAGGACTGTCTCTCTGTCATACCTATTTACTTTTATCTCTAAAGGAGCCTGATTTTCCTGAAGATCAAGAAGAAAAGAAAAAAGATGCAAAAAAATCCAAAGCAAATGTACTTGAAAGGAGATCAACAAGAACAAGGAAATGTATAAGCTACAGGTATGAAAAAAGAGAAAATTGTTATAGAAAAAAAAAGTCTTTTTTTTTTTCCAGTTAGACAAGACAGAAGTGGATGGTTTTCCGAACTTAGTGATTTTTAAGTGTTACATTTATGTCACTTGGTGTCCTTGGGGATTGAGTTCCAAGACCAAAAGGCCACACTGTAGCTTAGAAGTAGTAGAGCCCTTTCTTAGCATGAGCAAGGTCATATGTTCAGTCCACACAACAGGCATACACTTGCATCCACTTGTATGCACAAGAATCCAAGCAGAAATTATTTGTATATTCAATGCGGCTGAGTTCATCTTAGGTCACCTGAGCCCCAAACGAAGATGAATCTTCGCATAAAGCAATCATAGAGATCATTTTTTTTCTTGTTTCTTATCTTTAAATCCAAAAAATAGTTTTTTGAGCTAAAGCACATTTATCTACTTGTAAAATTTGATCACTTGTATATAAATTTAACAACATACTTATTTTCAATAGTAATAATATAATAATTTAAAGAGTCTAAAACTTTACTGATTCTTTGAAGTTTTTACTTATTGTCTGGAGTGTATATGTGTATATGATATTTGTGTGTATGTGTGTGTGTGTATATATTTGTGTGTGTATTTGTGTATGTGTATGTGTGGTAGAGTACCTACTTCACATATACTGATATTGTATGAATCCTTGTGCTTTCCTGTGTAGAAATACTATCAAGTAAATAACTTTCAAAAAGCGTATGTTGATTTCTCACAGTTCAGAGGCTTTATAAAGTCAAAATGACGGTACCAACAGATTTGGGAGACAGATTTCAGAGCCTGTTTCTAGCTTATCAATGGTCCCTTCATGCTTTGTGCTCACAGGATAGAAGTTCTTGTAGATCTAGTGTTTGGTGTGGGTCTGCTTCTTTTTATATATATGTATATATATAACTATCCTCCTGTTTTAACGTCACATGGCAGAAGATGCCAAGAGATTTTTGTTTTCTCTTTTTTAATCCTGTTTAATGAGGACATTAATCATATTCTTGCATGAACTATACCTTAAGGTTGTCACGTGTGAGTTGGAATGGGAACAAAACTAGACTATTACAGCCACTTTGTGTAGGTAGTCTATAGAAAGCAAATATATACAACTTAGGGGCTGATCACTGTGCTTATTTTAGATTTGATGAATTTGATGAAGCAATTGATGAAGCTATAGAAGATGATATTAAAGAGGCTGATGGAGGAGGTATGTGCTTGTATGTTATTCTTTTCACATATTTCTACCAACAGATTATTCTTCACTCCAATTCTAACTGAACTGTCTCATATTTAAAGTAATCTGTTGACATAGTGTTAGTGTATTAAGTCAAAACTTAGTAATTATTAATTCTTTGTATGATATACAAAAGGTTAATTTCCTTTATTGATCAAACAGTTTCTGCCTGGTTCTAACTAGAATACTCGGGAACTTTCCTATTGTCTTATAACTACAATGCCTCAAAATATATGGATAATTCAAATTTTAGTGATGGATATAACTGTTAAAAATCAGTTCACTCACTTAATTACCTTCTCTTCCTCCCTCCCTCCCTTTTCTTTCTTTCCATTTCATTTTATTTCATTTTGTTTCATTTGAGATAGGGTCTCTTTCTGTGTTTCTGGTTGTCCTGAACTTGTTGTGTTGGTAAGACTGATCTTTAACTTACAGAGATCCTCCTGCCTCTACCTCCTGAGTGCTGGGAATAAAGGCATGTACTACCATGGCCGGCCTTTAATTGCCTTTCAAAACAGCATTGTAGAAAAATATGAAGGTTGTTTGTTAAAGCATTATATAGCCAGTTATTAATGCTCTGATGTTGAACCTTCTGCTTTCTACTTGTTACTGTGAAAAATTAAGAGTGGATCAGTAAGCCTTTTTGGTTTTTTTTGAAGAAACTAACATTACGGCCTTTCAGAATTGTGTCTTTTATTTATATCTTCATCAATATTTTTTCTGTTTTTATTCAAGAAGATTCTTGAGCAACTACTAACAGGTGTGAGGTTTCTTTTCAGAGAGAGGAGAGTGGGCTCAGATTACTGATGGAGACAGTTGGACAACTTTGTGGCTAAATCAGAAAGCCCTGAGTTACTTTCTTTAAAAGATGGGTGTGGAGAGCTGACTCAGCAGTTCCGAGCAGTTGCTGCTTTTTCAGTGAACTAGAGTTTGGGTCCTAGTTCCCATGTATGTATGTATAGCACATACATGCCTGACATCTAAGGTCAGAAGATGGAGTCCAACTCCATGGAACTGCAGTTAGTATGGTTGTGAGCCATGAAGTAGATACTGGGAGCTGAACACAGCTCATCTGTAAGAGCAGCAAATGCTCTGTTGTAGAACTTTCTGCTTCAGCTTGAAATAACTTACACCTGCAAATAACTCCGTAGAGATCTGATTTCCTTCTCTGGACTCTGATGGTACTCAGACACGTGTGGCATACATCAAAAGCATACATATGTACATAACACATGGATTTTTTAAAATCTTACAAGCCAAGAGAATTGAGTGCTGGCAGGGTCACTCATTGGTTGAGGCATTTGCACACCTGAGTTAGATCTTGGACCTTGCCAAATGACAGAAGAGAATTCTTGAGAGCTGTCCTCTGACCTCTATACCTCTATAAGTGTGCCTTGGAATATGTGAACACACACACACACACACACACACACACACACACACACAGAGTCCATGAAGAAAAGGAAAGAAGTATATTGAGAGGCTAAGCAGATGACTCCGAGGTTAAAAGTATTTGCTGCTCTTACAGATGACGTGTGTTCTACTTCATGGCTCACAACCATACTAACTCCATTTCCATGGACTTGGACTCCATGTTCTGACCTTGGGTATCAGGCATGTATGTGCTGTACATACATACAACACTCATACAAATAGAGTATTGAGCCAGGTATGGCGATATAAATCTATAATTCAGGAGGCCAAGGCACAAGGATTGGGAGTTCAGGACCAACCTGGGCTGCACAGAGAGGTTTTTAAACAGACTTCCACCAAATAAAAGGCAGTGAGAGAAAAGGGGGTGGGGTGGGCATCACTTGGTGGTATAGCAAGTCAAATGTAAACTAGGAGTCTCTACCCTGTGAACTTGAACATAGTAAGATAGGCACATTAATCCTTTCTTTAGAGCATTATCAGCTGATGTTGTAAGGAGCCTGCATAGTTCTAAGATAAATTAAGCAAAGGGACAGCTGCTGCTCTGAGAAGTTATGGGGAAGGCTCAGTACACATGCAGTTACCTCTTCCTTTCAGGAGTCGGCCGAGGAAAAGATATCTCCACCATCACAGGTCACCGTGGCAAAGACATTTCTACTATTTTGGATGAAGAAAGAAAGGAAAATAAGCGGCCCCAGAGGGCAGCTGCTGCTCGCAGGAAGAAACGCCGGCGACTTAACGATCTTGATAGTGATAGCAACCTAGATGAAGAAGAGAGTGAGGATGAATTCAAGATCAGTGATGGGTATGTGTCTAGGGGCCAGCGTACAAAATGCCGTGTCCTCGGAGAGCCTTGGCTGTACTATGCTGTGGCTTTTCTTCATCTATATGGATTTGCAGGATATTTAAAGCAAATTTGAGATCACTGATTTTGATTCATTTTTAGGTTAAAAGTAAAGCTATGTTTATACTAGTTTAATATTTAAATTTGATTAAATGCAATTGAAGCTTCATTTATTGAAAGCTTTCTCTATACAACCTTCTACCAATTCATCAGTAGTTTTTAATCAAGTATGATAAGTTACAAAGAAGTAGTTACTGGCCAGGCAGTGGTGGCACACGCCTTTTATCCCAGCACTTGGGAGGCAGAGGCAGGCAGATTTCTCAGTTTGAGGGCAGCCTGGTCTACAGAGTGAGTTTCAGGACAGCCAGGGCTACACAGAGAAAACCCTGTCAAAAAAAGAAGCAGTTACTGTCCTCTCTCTGGTGCTCTTTAGTGGTTGGGTAAGGGATTACTAATCCAATATTAGTATTACTTCTATTTATACAGTATTGTGGAGTTTCTCCTTTTGGTTTGTTAATAGATGTAGTATAATGGATAAGTATACATAACCATAGAAAAGTTCCTCTCCCTTGCCTGCCTCTGTAACAGATAAAATTAGAGTACAGAAGATAGATGATCAGGGCAACCATGGAATAAGAAGTTAGAGTTGACATGTGTAGAATGTATGTTTTGAGCAGCCTTGTGAGTTTAGAATTAGAGGCAGCGTGAGATAAGAAAGCAACCAAAACAGAGAAGCCACATGTTCAAATGTCAAGGTATAATTAGGAAACTCCAAGAAATGGAAGAATATGGGAATGAAATAGAAAATGCTCTGGTAGAGTTACAACCAAGACATAAAAAAGAACAAAATCACTGAGTAGGGTTTTTCTTTTTTTCTCTTTTGTCATGCATATAATTTTGAACTTTGTCCTGAAAATGGATTTTAAAAAAAATACCCAAAGGGTTGAGGCATGAGATGAAAGGGAAAACTCAGCTACTGGCTGGGTGAGTGATTCTCAATACCAGGCTAGATAGCTGAGCAGGCAGACATGTTCGCTACTCAAGCCGGGCAACCTTTTCTTTAGAAGCCATGTAAGGGTGGAAGGACAACCAACTCTGTAAGTTGTCCTCTGAATATGCAGGCATGAGTACTCTATTAAAATATCAGGCTGGTCAACAGAAGGAGAGTAGTAAGTTGAGAAATAATGAGCCTTTTCAGATGTGTTGGATTTAAGTTGTCCCCAAAGAGGTCAGTACAATTCATGTGTGAATTATAGCATTTATTTTCACAGCTTCTACAATGAGAGAGATAGATGATAGAACATTCATTTTATAGGCAAAGTTGACATAATTTTCCAAATATGTTTTCAAATTTACTTAATGTTTTACTGGATTCTTTACAATGTGTTTGCAATTTTGAATAACTGGTTATCATTTCTAAATGTACCAAAACAAAACAAACACTAAGTGTACCATCATGATGTCTCTGGCTTTTTCTGGACAGATCTCAGGATGAGTTCATTGTGTCTGATGAAAATCCAGATGAAAGTGAAGAAGAGCCACCATCCAATGAGGACAGCGACACTGACTTCTGCAGCCGAAGACTGAGGCGGCACCCTTCTCGGCCGATGAGGCAGAGCAGGCGTTTGCGGAGAAAGACCCCAAAGAAGAAGTACTCCGATGATGATGAGGAGGAAGAAGAATCTGAGGAAAATAGCAGAGACTCTGGTAAAAACGCCTTCAGTGTGTATCAGAGCAGTTCACTTACTTCCTATCACTTCTCGGGTCACAAGGTGTTGAAATTATTCAGCTGTGACATAAGTGTCCTGATGACACTTTGAATTCCTTTTCTTATGACTTACTAGTAGCTTTTCTCATACAGAGCAGTCCGAGGAAATTCACACATTAATATGTTACCTTCATGCCAAACTCCTTTATAGTAATAAATTGTAATAATTCCTTCTGGTGTCATGTATTTCTGAGAATATTTTGAGATGTTGGAAAATGAATAACAAGTTAACCCAACACATAGCAGGCTTTCTTAGCTTTTCTACTCACAACATTTATTCCTGAAAAGATTTTACAGGCCTTCCAGTACATACGCAAACATTGACTAATAATAAATCATAAAAATATTTCTTTTTTTAGTGTTTTTTTTTCTGTGCATTGTTGTTGTTTCTGTGTGAGAGTATCAGATCCCCTGCAACTTGAGTTACAGACAAATATGAGCTGCCTTGGTGCTGGGAACTTGACCCAGGTCCTCTGGAAGAACTGCTAGTGCTCTTAACTGCTGATTCATCTCTCCATCCACAAATACGTTTATTTTTAAAGCAAGTCTTTAGGTCTGGACATGGTGGCCCATGACTATAATCCCAGCAAAATTGGGAAGGAGTTAGGAAGACAGACAGAGAAAGCAGGGTGGGAGAGAGAGATAGTGTGAGCAAGGGCACACGCATGCACCTGTCTCTGCCTCCCAAATGCTGGAATTAAAAGTGCACCATCATCACCTGGCTCTGAATTTTATTTTAAAAGAAAATAAGATTTATGTACCTTACTCAACTAAATTTTTACAACCAAATTCTATTAACCTTATGTTTTTATAGCGTCCGCTAAGTATGCTTCTACCAATAGATTTAAATTTTGTAATTTTTTTATTTTCCTCCTTTTTTCTTTTTAACAGAAAGTGACTTTAGCGATGATTTTAGTGATGATTTTGTAGAAACCCGGCGAAGGCGATCAAGAAGGAACCAGAAAAGACAAATTAACTACAAAGAAGATTCAGAAAGTGATGGTTCCCAGAAAAGTCTCCGGCGTGGTAAAGAAATCAGGCGAGTTCACAAGCGCAGACTTTCCAGCTCAGAGAGTGAAGGTAAGTGGTGTCCTGTGTGTGGGAGCGGAGCATGGCAGAAATAGACACTGCATGGGAAGAAAAGTGACTCAAGCTTTACTTTATTTTAAAATGCATACAATCACTAGTGTCAGTAAGATGAATCTGGCTTTTTTTTCTGTTTATTAATTATAATTGAAATAAATGACTCAATAGGATGCTAATTTTTAAAGTTCCATTATATTAAGTTTTTAATATAATATGATTTATTCTGCTTTTTTTGTTTTGTTCCAGTTTGAAATAACTTCCTAACTACTGAGTAGCTAAGCAGTTTCAAACCAATTTATCTATTGTCCTTCTGTACTTTCATTATGAATTTCAGCTGAGATCTGTTTTATGTAATGGCTTGAGTTGTACTATACCAGAAGTTTAGAAAAAGTTTTAAAACATTCATAGCTGGGCAGTAGTGGTGTGTGCATTTAATCCCAACACTTGGGAGGCAGAGGCAGGCAGATTTCTGAGTTCAAGGCCAGCCTGGTCTACAGAGTGAGTTCCAGGACAGCCAAGGCTACAAAAAAAAATGCTGTCTCAAGTACCTCCCTCCCCAAATTCATTTGTATTTGCTGGAGAAGTTGCTCGGTGGTTAAGAGAATTCTTGTTCTTCCAGAGGACCGAGGTTCAGTTCCTAACACCCACAGTAGGTAGGCAGCTCACAACCACACATAATTCCAAGTTCAAGAATCATGATGCCTTCTGATGTCTGTAAACACTGGCATACACAGACACACATACGTATACATAAAAATAAGGTAATAAGATGCTGACTCTTTTTAAGCATAATCTATCATTGTTTATGATCTCCTTTGAATATTGCTTTTACAAATTAAACATGAAATAAATGTTTAGAAATATGAGAATAGGAAAAGTATATGTGGATATAGAGACTAAAGATAAATTTTCCCTTGAGTATCTTCATATATCATAAAGAAAAAAACATGAATCCAGCCAGTAAATGTCAGCATTGATTGGACAAGCCCTTGCTATGAGCACTAGAAACAGGAGAGAACAGAATAGCCCTTGTGTAGGTAGATGGAAAGGTGATAGGACAAATGTTAGAATATAAGCTATTAGAAGGAGAAAAGAGGATTAGAAAAATATCCTTCCAATTTCCGATTTCTTCATTGAGAAAGACAACATTTAGGGAGCAATGTTAGGAATTTCTGGTGAAATATTTGCCTAGCATGCATGAGGCTCTAGATTGGGGATTTGGTTCTAAATACACACAAACACATATTCGCAACACATGCTCCCCCACACACACTAATACATGCTCTTTCATACACACAGTCACACACAGGTGTGACATTTAATATCTGAAAGAAACATTGGGTAGGCATTCTGTCATTCTCTGAAAGAAGAGTGACACCAACTGACTGTGCCCAGCATAATCAGGGAACAGAAGGAAGGTCAAGGTTGTTAAAACTGAATGTGTCATGAAGATGTCAGCAAGCTACAGTGTTCCTGCTGACATAACAGTGTTGCAAATTAGGTTTTATTGGAAGATGGTCATGTCTGTTTGTTTACATATTGTCTATGGCTGCCTTCTTAAAAAATGAGTAGTTCTGATAGAGCATGAGGTCTCTCATGACATACATAAATAAATAAATAAATAAATAAATAAATAAATAAATAAATAGTAATCTCAGATAATCTCAGAGCTGTCTAGCTTGTTTTCTACAATAATTAGAATATTCTGTATTAGTGGTGATTAATTCAGTAATACTATCCTTGTGTGGCTGTGAAACACTTAAAATTTAGCTGGATTGAGCATGGAACTAAATGCTGTTTAATTTTAATTAATTTAAATCTATCACATGACTAGTTTCTATTAAGAGAATAGGCCATTGTGAAGATTATGGATTTGCTTTGTGTGATATGGGAAGTGCAATGGAGTAGTATGATCTCATTTGGGTTCTAGTTTGCTAGAGTACCTATAATACCAATAAATTAAAGAGGGAGAACAAGTTTGGAGACCAGAAGTCCCGGGATGAGATGATAGGGTGAAGCTAGGTCCATACTTGTAAGAGTTTGTACTTTAAGATTTTGTGTGTTTGTATGTATGTGTACTACATGGATCCTAGTGTCTGTGAATGCCAAAAGAGGGCAACAGATCCCCTGGAACTGTAATTACATGTGGTCATCCTTCCTCTGAAATGAGTGCTGGGAACTGAACTCTGGTCTTCATCAAGAGCAGCATGTGCTCTTAGCTGCTAAGCCATTTCTCCAGTTTTCCAAGGATTAGTTTTGTTTTTTGGTTTTTTGGTTTTTTTTAAGATTTATTTATGCTGGGCAGTGGTGGCACACGCCTTGAACTCAGGACCTTTGGAAGAGCAGTCAGTGCTCTTAACCGCTGAGCTACCTCTCCTGCCCCACAAGGATCAGTTTTGTTGTTAGAGCAAAAGCATTTACTGATTTGATCAATGAGAAATCAAGGAGAACTAAGCAGCTTTAAGAACAAAACTGCCGGGCTGGAGAGATGGCTCAGTGGTTAAGAGCACTGACTGCTTTTCCGGAGGTTCTGAATTCAAATTCCATCAACCACATGGGGGCTCAATGCCATCTGTAATGAGATCTGATGCCCTCTTCTGGTGTGTCTGAAGACAGCAACAGTATACTTACATATAATAAATAAATAAATCTTTTAAAAAACGAAAATAGAGCAAAACTGCCATATGGCCTTTAAGAGTTTTTTTGTTCACATTAGATTTAAGATGCCTCTTTAGCTATCCTAACATACATGTTAAAGACCAATCTGGAATTTAGTTTGCCTAAACCAGGAGCCTTATAAGTTTGTAAATACATGTGTAGCCCATAGACTCGGTGAGATGACTCACAGAGTAAGCACAGATAACAATAAGACATTCACGATTCACAGTTTATTAGAGGAGGTTACTATTCTCAAAGGTTATACAAAGTAAAGAGTGATGCCCAGACATTTGCTTTTGGTTTTTGGTGTTTTGAGAAGGATTTCATATAACCCAGGCTAGCCTTGAATTTTTGATCTTCCTATACTACCTAAGTATGGGGACTATAGGTGTGTACCACCTTCCTTCAGTTTTAATCTTTCCTTATTAATACATTTATATGACTCCTCAATTTTAGGACTAAGGGACAGAGTTTCCCAGTTTGTGGCCAACTTATCTTCCCTTAGTTCAAGAACCATGAGATGCCCCTCTTCTTTCACTCCCCCAAGAGACCTTCTGTTCCCTAAATCAGAAGTAAAATACACAGTAGATCTCACTAAACATTGTTATAGATGGTGGTGGGAGTCATCTGTCATATCAGTCCATTTCTTACAGAGCAATGTTTTCACTAAGAGCAGAGAATGGGTGGGTGGATAAGGAAAAGAAAGGAGTACATGAATGTGTTTGTGTCAACTGTGCCAACAGCTTAAATGTTTGTTTTTTAGAGAGCTATATGTCCAAGAACTCTGAAGATGACGAGCTAACAAAAAAATCGAAGCGATCTGTTCGAAAACGGGGCCGAAGCACAGATGACTATTCAGAAGCAGGTGAGGATGATGAAGAGGAAGGCAAACCATCCCGCAAGCGGCTACACCGGATTGAGACGGATGAGGAGAGCTGTGACAATGCTCATGGGGATGCAGACCAGCCTGCCCATGACAGCCAGCCCAGTGTGCTGCCCTCAGAGCAAGAGTGTAGCAAGAAGCCGTACCGGATAGAGAGTGATGAGGAAGAGGACTTTGAAAACGTGGGCAAAGTCGGGAGCCCATTGGACTACAGCCTAGTAGACTTGCCTTCTACCAATGGACAGAGTCCTGGCAAGGCCATTGAGAACTTGATGGGCAAAGCAACTGAAAAGTCCCAGACCCCCAAGGACAATGGCACAGCCAGTGCAAGTCTAGCCCCCAATGGGACAAGTGGTGGACAGGAAGTGGGGGCACCAGAAGAAGATGAAGATGAGCTTTTGCGAGTGACTGACCTTGTTGATTATGTCTGTAACAGTGAACAGTTATAAGACTTCTTTCCATTTTTGTGCTAATTTATTCCATGGTAGCTCTCACACCAGCGGGCCAGTTAGTGAAGCTGTTTAATTTTTCCTAGAAAACTCCACTACAGAACGACTTTTTAGAAGAAAAATTTCAACAGATCTTGAAGTCTTTCTGGAAAGTGACCAGTTTTGAACTTTGAAGATTAATAATTGCTGTAAATTCCTTTTGATTTTCTTTTTCCAAGTTCATGGTCCTTGGTAATTTCATTCATGGGAAAAAATCTTATTATAATAACAACAAAGATTTGTATATTTTTGACTTTATATTTCCTGAGCTCTCCTGACTTTGTGAAAAGGGTGGATACGAATGCATTCCAAATCTGTGAGGGCCCAAAACAGAATTTAGGGTGGGAGAAAGCACTTGTGCTTTAGCTTTTCATATTAAATATATATTATATTTAAACATTCATGGCATAGATGATGATTAACGAACTGTTTAAAAGTTCATGTCTATACTGTTGCAGTTTGAGTATTGTAGATAACATCACACAAACATCACTTAGTAATAGCTTTTGTGACATCAGTTGGTTTACTATTGGAGTTACCACACTTTAAATAAAAAAAGAGACCCTGGAAGCACCATCATAAAACACTTTAACCTAAGTTTATGTTATAGCAGAGTTTCTTGTTATTAAAAAAAAAATCATCTGGAAAGTATTTGTATAGTAAAATGTATAATGAAGCTTTGACAACCAGATTGTACGAACAGAATCTTTTCAATAGCTTTTAGAGCTTTTGTAATAAATTAGATGGCCTCTGCGTGCTGGGCCAGGTGGGCAGTTAGTGAAATAAGTGGTCTTTCCCTAAAATCCAGGTGCACTATACACTTGCCAGTAGTGTTAACTCTTCAGGCCACATGGTGTTCACCATCTGAGATGCCATTTTGAATATAATACATCTAAATATAACATGGAGATGCTAAGCTGTGTATTTTAGCACATTTGAAGAATGAGAAGGGATTTTCAGGTGAATTTTAACCGGTTTATTCTTGCCCTTACTATCTACTTCAAATTGAAGTCTACAAACAAAGCAGTTCCTTTGGGAGGTTTTTAGTTTTGAGTTTAAGCATGTGTATGATGTGTGATTTGTATGGTGTGTGTGTGTGTGTGTGTGTGTGTGTGTGTGAATTTTCTATCTGCCTGGATATATTAGCAGGGTTTGAATGTAGTTTTGGCCTTTGGCCATTATATACTTCTATTAAAATCCATTAATAGTCACACAACCAACAGAATTGAATGAGAACCGCTAATATACTTAATAAGTATAATTTCCATTTTAAACATCTCAATACTTTAAGGATACGCCCTTTGCTTCAAGAATAGGCGGTTTTTAAATCAATGTAACATAGCTGACACTAAAATATGAACTTATATCTTAGTTTCTGTTACAGTTGTGAAGTTACAGGCACAGCCCTAACCCTGCACAGCTGTAGGATTTGTGATTCGCTTTGCTTGGCACATCCTGAAGCCTTCAGCATTGCTTCAGTGTGTGCTTTTGTCCTGATATTCGGGTTTTCTGTTCCAGTGTTGTCTGTTGCCGGCAATAGACATGCTGTATCTGCTGCTGGCTCAAGGACTTTCACTTTTCTTCTCAGATTAAAGCATTATATATAGTCAATGTACAGTAAACCACTTTTTTTCTTTTTAATTGAAAGCTGGCATTAGACTTGTGTCATGAAAACCTCTAGACACTTTATGCCCCTACTTTCTGTTCCTTGACAGATACACTCTTAAATCTTATCTCCTGGCCTATAAATTTGAGTGCTGATTTTTTTTTTTTCAGTTATTTGATTTTGGTTTCACTTTAGTTCCATAGTACTTGAGCGTTAATGTTCACTATGATTGTAGCAGTGAACTTATATTTGTGTAACAATAAAACCATGAGAGCAGCCTAAGAAATAAGGATGCAGCAGCCACTGCAGAACCAGCTGTGGCTTCATCTTGAAATAGTGTCGTGCTGGAAGGATAGGGTGGGCTTACATTCACAGGCAGTGGAGGACTGAAAGGAACCACAGTTACATGCATAACTTCCTTTCTAGCTGTTGTGTTACTTGAAAATCAGCTAAGAAATTTTTTCACTGTCTAGAACAGACAGGCAGAAGGATTCCTACTACTGTGTGGTAAGTGGTTCTTGCTACGCAGTCTAAGAGGATTTCAGTCCTGCAACCAGGTAAAGCCACTGTTGTGTAGAAAATCTCCTATGTGCCTGTCTCTACCTCTGCACACACCAGCACTTGCATCCACCTATCAATTCTATTCATCATTTACACAGATGATTAGAAGTAGTAAATGGATAGCTAACTCAGCAAGCATGCAGAATGTGAAGTAACTTCTTATTCTTCTGCTATGGAAAACCCACAGTAATTTTTATAGTAAAGACTAAGTATTCCACTTAGCAAATGTCCCACTGACTTGGGTTTCAAAACCACTTGTGCTACCTGATTCTTATTAAACTTGAGTGTCAACTTCATAATGAGTGTCTGCCTTCTAACTTTACATTCTCATTAGACCAACTGGCTATAAAGAGTAATCCAGGCAGCTAATATATACCAATTCTTAGTATCCAGCTTCTTCTGCTTGGCTTTTTTGTTGTTTCTGTTCATGCTGGAGACCGAATCCAAGGCCTCATGCATACTGGGTAAGTGTTCTAACACTGGGCTAGAACTCTTTCCCTGCTTAGTGTTCAGATTCAGTCCCTCAGAATCTGTTATCTCTCAGAAATCCTTACTTGGAAGATGTTCCCAATGAGGTTTCTGTTGCTGCTGTCAAAAATAAATATTCTGTATCAAAAATTCTGATAAAACCATTAAGAACTGGTGGATAGAAAGGAAAATAGGCATGTAGACTATCTTCAATCCTTGATAGATCCAGATTTACAATAGATTTTTAGAGTTTTCCCCTTTAATAATTTCAGTGACCCCCTCCTACCTTTTGAAATACAAATGTTGAACTTGTATCAAAAGGCTTGTCAGACTCCTTGTCTACAGTGTATGCATTTAAGGGGAGATACAATGTAGTATTCAAAGTGTTTAGTTTGCACTTTCAGTAAAGTTTGAGAGCTAGCCAGATTTTTACAGTTCCAGAACTTAGAGTTGAAATAGTATATGAAAATGACTCAGACTGGTTTGTACATGTGTAATGATGCCATGTTTATTGTAGAATGTTACTGCAAAGTCATGTGTTTTCAACAGTACACATGACACAGAAGTGGTTTCCTTGACATCTTTTCCAGTTGGTCAAGGTTGCAGATTGAGAGGATAAAAAGTTACATTAAGAATGAATTCATGTTTACTGGTAACTCATTTTTTAAAAAGTGATCTGCCAAAGAACCAAGAACTTCAGATATTAATGAAATTGTTGTGGGGAAAAAGATTTTTAAAAGGATGTTATTACTTCTCATTTTCTAGTTGCTAGAACTTATCCTACATAATAAACATTGAAGCAAAGTACATATATTAAGAAAAATGTGGACACTTACTTGTTTGTTTAAATAGAGAGTTAAAATGATGGAGAATGTGTCAGTAGTTTTAATGTGGGGTGAGTGGAGTTCCCTTTGTGACAAGAATACCTGTTTAGCCTTGTTGGTAGGCCTGAGGTCTTAGCCCTCACTAGTTTCCTCTACCAGAAGATGGAAAACACCGAACAGATATGTAACTCTCAGAAAATGCTGTGACTCCACTTCCAGCTGTGGCAGTGGAGCAGGTCTTTAGTTCAGGGTGGTGTCTTAGCTTTAGAACAGATGCTCAACAATATTTCTTACGAGGAAATGTGTACATACACACATTCTGGATAACCACTAGAATGCTGAATTCATCATGAACTGAGTTACTAAATGTATAAGGCAAATAATTGTGACAAAATTATGAATATGATTCAACTATAGAAGGTTTAAAGAAAAAATAGTTTTTGTTGATGGTTTGACATTCTCAAGATACTTCTGATTCTCTTAGGAAGCAGAGAATGCCAAGACCACATACATGTCTGCTGTAATTCCATAGTCCTTGTCTGTTAACATGATCCATTAGTGAACTCTCAGAACAAAACTCATTCCTGTTTTATCCGCCATTCCACCCTGGAAATGGCAAGCTAGCTGCTGTTTTATTTCCTCATTGTTTTTATCCTGATCCTCAAAGGGGAAAAAAGAAAAAAAAAAAAAAACAAAAAAAAAACAAAAACAAAAAACCTTGCTATCGTCCAGTTTTAGACTGGATTATTGTTATGCTTCCACTTAATTTCCAAATATTTTGCTCTAACTTAAATGAGATAACTTTTTATTTTGAGTGCCAAGGTTTACTAGATAACTGGCTGCATAACACTGAGGACAAGTCATTCCCATGTAAACAGTCATAAGCCAAAATAAGGTAGCCTTGGTAGTGAACCACCTTAGATTGTATACTCAGCCCTTGTTGCTCATACAGACCTCTCAGAAGTTGATTAGTACAGAGGTCCCTGAAGTTTCCCACTCCTGGTCATGAACACAATTCCCTGCCCTATCTCACATTTATACCATTTTGCTCTAAGAGAATGTTCTGGCACACTCACCATAGGGGTTTCAGTTCATGGAGGTGTTCTAATCTTAATAATGTTATAGATACATCTATCTCACACACAAGGCATGGGATAGAATGTAACAAATTACCAGTGAGTAGGGATTTATTAAGCTCTAGATATTTTAAATGAGAAAAAAAATTAAGGAACTATATTTATGGGGATTTTTTGTTTTTGTTTTTTGTTTCTTGCCAAACTGGCACAAGCTAGAAAATGTGCAAAGCTCCCTGTTCTTTTTGCCACCAGATGATACAAGAATGAGCTTGTTTAAGTATATATTTTCTTGATTTTCATCCGTTTCAGAAGGAGTCTAACTTAAGTATTTGGGGTTTGTTTGATCTGTATTTATTGCATCCTGGTCACTGGCCAGGAGCCTGCATGTTATGTTTAGGGACAGCTAGAACCCAGCCATGTGGAACTTAATGGCTCGAGATCTTCTAAATAATTTAACTTATTTTGTACGTTGCAAAAAAGAAAAAAAAAAGTTTATTTTGCTTGAGAGTCACATTTTTTTATAACTGTACAGCTTTTAAGGGATGGGAGGTGGAGAAATACCCTAAAATAGGATGTAGATTTTTACAGTTGTGTTTATGCTAGAACATCTATGGGAGCATTATGTAATTAAACCTCGAATTGTTTAAAACCTTGTGCCATGGTCTTTTTCGTTATATTGCCCTTTAGCAAGAGTTGGTGCATGTCAATACTGCACTGCTGTGTGAACAGGCCTTGAGATTAAACTAATACCTATTTCCAAAGCTTTCATACCATTGCATGAGTTACTTCCTTGCACACACACACACACACACACACACACACACACACACACACGCACGCACGCACACACACAGTTCCTGTTAGTGTAATGCATCTTCAGGATCAGCATAACTTATCATGCAGACCCTGGTGACCAGCAGCATCCTTCTTTCCATGCATGCCTTTGTGGTGCTGTCTAGGGTGTTACTGATGTTGGTGTATTTTGTTTTCTCATCAAAGAAGTTTCTTGGTCATAATGTCTAGATAGTACCTTGCCCAAAACCCCCACTGGGTTTCCCGTGCACTTTAAGAAGGGTTGTCCTATGTTGAGATGGAGATGGGAAGGGGGCAGGGCCAGTTTCTTATGTGTAAGAGAAGGAAAAACTAGAATTGTTGACTGTTCTGTAGACTTACCCAACTCCACACAAATAACTTGCTGAAACTTGGCAGGAAAAAATCACATTACATTTTCTATCCCTCCTTATTTGGTAAGTAATTTTGTAATCTATTAGAACTGCTGCTAGCAGTCTTCCCTGGCACATTTTCCCATGCTATAGCCACACCTTTTTAAATGCCAGTACTTACCCACCCCACCCCTCGCCCCGCTATCTGGTAATTTCACCATTCTGATTTACTACCTGGATAGCACAACTGTATTCTTATAAGAAATTAAATTTATCTAAGTGTGTCAATTTCTAAGTAACCTTCAACTGCTGGCAACTAATTTGGGACATAATTTCTTTTGCTATTTTTGTCCATTTAGAAGCTTAGGGACCATGAGTTTCAATGTGAAGGGTTTAAATTCCAGCTAAGAGTTTGTAAATTGGCTTATTTTAGAATCTCACTTCGATTTTAAAATAGTAACTGAGTTTCAGGAAGCACCTAATCAGAACATGTCTTGGATTTTAAGATGCACTTACTTGGAATACTTTATTTTCCCTATGCATAAAAGAAAAATATTGCTGGAATAGTTCTCCAACTACTGTTTTTAGATGAGAGCTGAAGCAGAAGCTTCAAGACTAGCAATCAAAGTAACTCTTGAGGTAATTAGGATCATGCTGTTAGTCAAAGAGAATTGGAGTGCACTGTCACATAATAATGTAGTACTGCACGTGTGAATAAGGTGCACAGAGATCTGCAAAGGTGACTGATAACACAAGTGAAGTTTGTATATGGAGAGTATGGCAGATCCTGAGAGCTTCAAGCTTCAGGAGTGTTAGAACTATAGTTCTTAGTTGTTTAAATATAATATTTCTTGTGACAACCAAAATATGTTGTGGCTGGTGCCAATATTTTTGTTAATGAAATGTTGAATGTCGCATTACAGTCTGATCAGAATTTTCAGTGTAATAAGCCAGGCCTAAGCCATTTTATAGCTATTGGCCTAACTGTGTAACTTTTTTTCAAAATGTTTTATTATAATACTTGTCATTTCTTTCACTTAATATATGTTAATTGTCATAATAAAAAGTTTAAATAAGTTGATGTACTTAGCATTGTGTTTGAAAACATAGTTTATGTTACATTTTGGCATTATAGAAAGCTCAGAATTTTCAATAACTGGTTTGTAAAAGGTTAAGATGTTCTGTATCACCCAGGAATAGACTGTTATTTCATGATCTAAAAAGCAAATTTGTAAGTAGATCAGCTTCCTCAAAAAAAATTTTAAGGCTGCCTGTCAACTAGGTATACGCTGGGCGGTGGTGGCGCATGCCTTTCTTTACTTTAATCCCAGCCCTTGGGAGGCAGAGGCACATGGATTTCTTAAGTTCGAGGCAAGCCTGGTCTACAGAGTGAGTTCCAGAACAGCCAGGGGCTACACAGAGAAATCCTGTCTCAGAAAAAAAAAAAAATACACTACAGCACTATTCTTGGTTTTTGTTACTTATCCTCAGGAGAACTGACACATTAGAGCCCAGGCCTTCCTTCTAATCAGCCCTCTGCAGACACAACTAACTACACTACAAGTCAGCAGCGTAGGCCAAGGTTTTTCCTTTCAAGTTGTATGTGTGTGTGTGTGTGTGTGTGTGTGTGTGTGTGTGTGTGTGTGTGTGTGTACATTTTGTTTTAGCCAGCAAGCTCGCAGAGTTCATCACTACTTGAAATTCTAACCTGAAACTACCAATTAACATTTAGATGAAGAAAGAATGTGATCAAGATTTCACTTTATGAAATGAATGCTGGTTTCTGGTCTGTCATAAATGTTTACAAGCAATCTAACATTTTTATAACAATCAGCTAAGAAATGATAGTATCATGAGAGGCTTAACCATTTTTTTTTTATATTTTAAAAACATCTTTTTGTATATGGGTATTTTATCTGCAGGTATGCCTGTTTAACGATATACATGCATGGTGTCCCTGGAGGTCATAAGAAGGCAGTGGAACCCCTAAACTGGACAGGTATAAGCCACCATGTGGGTGCTGGGATTTGAGTCCTGGTCCTCTGAAAGATTGGCTTGTACTCTTAAGTGCTAAGCCACCTTTGCAAACCTCAGCCCTAACAATTTAAGAATCTTTTCTGAGCATGGGGCTAGAATATAGCTGTCAACTTTTATCTTAGATTAAGAGACCTGAGGATGATTCGTTTTAAAAACTAAGATTTGATGCACTAAACAGCGATCATTTAGTCGATGTGGGATTACAATAAAACTACTTTAATGAAATTAAATGTTAGATGTTAGGACCCTTCTGGATGAGATAAATCCTTATGTAATTCTGACTGAATAAGTTCAAGGTTACTCAAAGTCAAATGACAATCAGAGAAAGAGCACTAAGATGTGACCTAGTATATACAACATTTTTTATTGTTTTTTGTCTGTCTGTCTGTTTGTTTGTTTGTTTGTTTTCCAAGACAGAGTTTCTCTGTATAGCCCTGGTGTCCTGGAACTCACTTGGTAGACCAGGCTGGCCTCGAACTCAGAAATCCGCCTGTCTCTGCCTCCCAAGTGCTAGGATTAAAGGTGTTGTGCCACCACTGCCCAGCTATATACAACATTAGTGTATACAGTCATCTCCTATAGAAAAAGTTAGCTAGAAATTATAAGACAAGTTTGTGGTATAGGCCACCTTCCCTGTTCAGTAACTCTTGCCCATTTCAGAGCTACCTTACTCAGTTTCCATCTTTCTAGCCTGATCCAGAGAAGCCTGCACCAAGACCCATCTGTGTCTGTGGCCTGGTAGCTTTCCTATTGCCTTTGGGCATTTCTTGTTTCAGTTCTCTGTGTCTCTGATCTCCATTCTTCTGAGTATTCCTCTTTATATAATGTTCTGTAAAGCATGAAAAGGATGGTATGTTCCCATTTAATCTGTCTTCTGATTATTTCTTGCTCGACTTTCAGTGTTTAAAATGAACAGGTCATGGCATTATTAAACTGTATTTAAAAGTTCTTACAAAAATGTCACTAGTTTCTAAGAGAAATTCCAAGAAGCCAACAGGCTCTGTGGCAACAACTGAATTCCACCATCAGAAACTGTTACAGAAGGGCTGGACAGATGGCTCAGTGGTTAAGAGCACTGATTGCTCTTCCAAAGGCCCTGAGTTCAATTCCCAGCAACCAAATGGTGGCTCACAACCTTCTGTAATGGGATCTGATGCCCTTTCCTAGTGTGTCTGAAGACAGCTACAGTGTACTCATATACATAAAATAAATAAATATTTTTAAAAAATGAAAGAGAGAAAGGAAGGAAGGAAGAAAAGAAGAAAGAAAGAAAGAAAGAAAGAAAGAAAGAAAGAAAGAAAGAAAGAA
>JADRCD010215454.1:0-19791 GCA_019843815.1 Montemys delectorum
GAAATCAAGAATGGAGCTTGAACACGCTCACTGAACTCTACACCCCCCAAAATGCTGTCATAATTAAGAAATTTTTGTTTCTCTTAATGGAGTTTGATGGTCTTAGTTTATCAGCAACCTTTGAATTGAATTAACAACACGAAACTAATTAATCTCAATATTACCCCAGCAATCCACTTAGAAGCCGCATGCAAAATTTAATTAAGTCCCTTTGCCTTTTCTGAAGCATGCGCACTCGGGGAGTCTCAGGTTGCCGCTGAGAATTGGGTAGCAGAAAGAAAAGGCGTGTCATGTTTTTCAGACCCAACTTTTGAAATTAGATAATGGGTTTCAGAATCCTCCCCAGGTTTGGGAAGTTGGACTCTGAAAGCCGCAATCAAAGACCCTTGCTGAACTAATTAGCCCTTACATCTCCCTCACGTCTCACTTCCTTGGTCTGTGCCCCTGCTTCCTTGGCTGTAGTCTGTTACCAGAACAGTACAGCTCAGGCTATTTCCTGGATGCTTTTCGCAGGCTCCTCTTTGCCTGGCTTCCGGCGTGTTCCTTGCTGTCAGTCTTATTGATTAAAACTCTTGGTGGATTCCAGGACCTTCTTGCCCTATATTGTCACAGATCCACTTAAAATGGATTTTTCTCTTTTTGTCAGTCCGCTGTTTCTCGGTTGGCAGAGCAGATGCAGAGCAGGTGGCTCTCAGGCTTCGGATGGAAGGCTGTTGTGGTGACTTTGGGGGATAAACGGTGGCATCCCATGCCCCGTTTGTTTTCTTGTCTCTTTATACTTTTATTTATCTTAAAGAAAACAAACAAGCAAAACTTGATAGCCCCAAATGAATACTGATAATTCAGATAAGTAGCATTTGTAGGTGTTAATGAACAACTAACTATTTGACAGGCTTAAGAAACTAAGGCTTTGAGTGTCTGGGGCCATTGTGAGAAAAAGGTGTGCCGTTCTACATAAAAATGAACAAACCTTGCGGATTCTGTGTGCTGCTCCTGTACTTGGTTCCCACCTTCTCATCCCCCTCCTAGTCCTTGATGCTTGAAAACGGTTCAGAAAATTTGGTGGTTTTTGCCTTCTGCTCTCCTACAGCGTTTCTTCTTGGTTCTCCTCTGGTTCATGGACACCGGAGTGGGGTGGGGTGGGGTGGGGTGGGGTGGGGTGTGGATTTCAGATCAGAGTCAATCTCAGAACTCTCGTTCGGAGTACAGGGATAAAGAACATCTCTTCTTTGCTACAGGGCATATACAAAGTTGAACTAACCTATTTATTCTGAGCTGGGTTTACCTCTGAGCTTGGTAGAGACAGCTTGCCCAGGGCAGTTCCCTTCTCCGTAGCACTCATCCCCTTGGGACCAACAGGTGAGGTAGAGGCACCAGAGGGAAGAGATGTTGCTCATGGATTTCTTGAATTTGAACTCGTTACTAGCACATCATTTCTGTCTTAGTCTGTTGACCTGAGTAGATTGCTTGGCTCAAGACCTTTCTAAGGAGGAAGTAAGAAGTCACATGGTCCCAACCACCAACCAAGGACTATACATGGTGGGACTGAATGTTCTGGCAGCATGTATATAGTAGAGGATCGCAAATTTGATCATCAATAGGAGAAAAGGGCCTCGGCCTTGTGAAGGTTCTGTGCCCCAGTGTAGGGGAATGCCAGGGCCAATAAGTGGGAGAGGGTGGTGTGGCAAGCATGGAGAGGGGAGAGGCAACAGGGGTTTGTTCTTGTTGTTTTTGTTTGTTTGTTTGTTTGTTTTTTGGAGGGGAAACTAGGAAAAGAGAAATTTACCTGTAAATAAAGAAAATATCTAATTAAAAAATAAAAAATAAAAATTAAAAAATAAAAACAATTAATAGCAAAAAAAAAAAAAAAGAAGTCACATAGTGAAGGGGAGTCTGGAAACGGGAGGAATGCAAAACTAAGAACTGTACTGCGGTCTGCTCTGATCACTGACTCAAGATCCAAGCTCTGAGCATTAACTCCATCTCTGTAGTTCAGAGGATGTCAGGCCTGGGTTGTAAAACTTAGACCAAAGGCAGGTGTGATGGATGATTCATGCCTCCTTACAGGAAGGAGGGTTATGGGTTTGGGGTACAAGATCAGTTAGTGTCAAGCTGGGCTGAATTCCATGACAGAACCCTATTTTCTAGAGCAGAAAGAAACAAAACACCCACATAGGCAGTTGGTATGCTAGTTGTGGTGACCAGGGGAAACGTAGGCGAACTGAGCTAACCTGTATACACTGATGTTGAGCTTTGCTTTAGTGAAGAAGTGAAAATTTAACTTTGGCTTGTTCTGTGGCTTCTATGCCAGCTGAGCTCTCTTGAGGCATGAATTAATCAGACGATTGATTTAAAATATTTATCTTCCCAGCATAGACTATTCATTTAGTAGCTATGAAAAACAGCCATTTCTTTGTTAAAAAAAGAGAGGTGTTTATATATATATTTATAGAGCTCTAAGTGCCATTTTGTGCATGAGTGTGTTTACTGGGAAAGGCACTGGGACTTTATATCTTCCTGATTTGGGGTAATGTTGCATATTTTCTTGAGATTGTAAGTGTAATACTTTTTAAACTTATTTTTGTCCCATTGATAATTTCATACATGAGTAATGCATTGATCTCATTTTACCTGTTCGTCCCCTCGTTCCAATTCCTCCCTCTTTTCCCCAGCTCTTTCTCCAATCCAGGATCTCTTCTTTTGTAATTATTGTTACATACATATTCATATGTGGTTCTGTGTGTGTTGTGTGCATACACAACACACTTGGTTCATTTAGTGTTGTGTATATGGACATCTGTTCTGTCTTAAAGTATGTCATAAGCTGTTTTTACTATATTCTACCCCACTAATTTTATCATTTAAATTGTTATTGCTCTGGCCTGTGAATCCCTGGAGGTTAATAAAAAAATGATTTTTAAGTCGGGTGTGGTGGCATATATTTTTAAACCCAGCTCTTCTGACTCAGAGGCAGAGAAGTCTCTGTGAGTTCAAGGACAAATGATCTCCATAGCAGCTTCTAGGCTACCAAGAGATACACCATGAGACCTTGACCCTGATTCAAATATCAATAGTCTTACCAGATTTTCTGACCCCATAGCACAGTGCCTGGATCATGGTAAGGGTTACACTGAAAGATATTGTTTCTTTTGTTTAATTTCTGTTTATGCTGTACTGAATTTATTGAGGGGTCATCTTTTAGTTAATTCAGCTCCTCTGTGATATCTTTTTCTTTTGTTTATCTCCTTTTCTGCTTTAGAAAGAGTGCATTGCTTTTTACTGAGGATCGTCCCACTGTAATGTTCCAGAACAGGCCAGGGTTAGTCAGTGACCATGTAAGCAGCCCTAATATCTGGCCTGAACATATTACTAACTCTATTATTCTACTAACAAAATGCTAGTCATAGGTTTGCTTCCTATAACTGACCGCATTTTGGCCATGCATATCAACAAAGGCCTGGACAATGTCACAGATTTATGTGTTATTTAGATTACTGTTCATGTGACAAAATACCCAAGATAAATGACCTTAAATGACCTTCTAGAAGGCCCACTGTTAATGGTTCCAACACCTCTCTGAACTATCAGCTGGGCATCAAAGCCTTCAATACAAGAGCTCTAAACCAAAACAGATTTCACCAGGCCAACACAAGTACTTGGTTTGCATGACTTTCTGAATTTTCTAGATCATAGTAATAGTGAATAATTTTCACAGGTAGCCTTAGACAACTTAAGGGGGAAACAATGGCAGCTACCAGCACTCACTGGACACATAGTAACACACTTGTCTACAATAAGACAAGTAATTATTGTAATTTCCAGTTCATATGTTCCCGTCTCCCATGCTTCCTTGATATCAGCTTAATTTAGAGGGTGGAAGTTGCTAGGGATTGAATTCAGGGCCTCACAAATGCTAAGTACTTAACCAACCACTGACTTACACCTCAGTCCCTTTCAACTTTATATTGATGAATACTTTCCATGATATATTTCTGATAGAATGCTGCTTTCTTTCCCCTTAAAATTAGAGCTGCTAGCACATCTATAGGGTTAGTCTGCTACTGATATCAATAGTCTATAATGCCCCAGGAATGGAGATTATAATGAGACAATCGTCATTTCTAAATTTTCCTCACTTTATATTTCACATGAACAAATACAGGCTTTGGTTATAAGGGTGAGAATTTTTAACCTTACTCACTATATTCATTTGAAAAACCTAAACATCAAATCCTTAACCGCAATTAATGCTTCTGAGATCCTGTGTCAGCAGCAGTGTTTCCTTCCCTCTAATGACAAAATCCCAGCTATTTTGTCCTCTCTCCTTTGAATTTCTACAGGGTTTCATTTCTCATCTTAGATTTTTGTATATTTTTCTTTTTTCCAGAATCTCCACTGTAGTTGAGGACAAGGAATTAATCTTGCCTCATATACATTTGGTATCTTAATGCTTTGCAAATCTCAAATCACAGAGCTGAAGGAATTTGACATGGCTTAGCAATGGGCATGGTGGTTCACAACTGGGATCCCAGCACTACAGGGAGGGAACATGAGGTGGCAGAAATAATGAGCTGAGAGGTAGCCTGGGCTACCATAACCTAGGCTTGACTACAGAGTAGAGACTCTGCCTTTAAAATCCAAGAATGACAAAAAGAAAAGAAAAGAAATACAACCTCTAAAGATGGCTAAAGAAAAATAATAATCATATCGCTGAGGTTCCCTTTGGGATTAAGCTAGAAAATGAATATAAACATAGTTCAATGGAATTGACTTCATGTTTTCATAAAGGTTGCTGAATATGATTTTGAGCCAGATACTGCCATTAAAATGTTTCCTCAATGTAAAGCTTATTGTTTATTTATTGATATACCACCAGTAGCTAGCTAATGTTGTGGCTGAAATACATGTTTAGTAAGGGATGGATGGATGGGAATGTGCATGAGTAGATATCAAGATGGGAGAATTTTATTAGACCATATGGTGTTCTCTGATTATCAGACAATGCTTACTTGGTAACCATATAGCAATGAAGAAGTAATATTCTTACCAAAGTTACTAACAGTCCTGATGACTCAAAGCACAAAGGAAAGCAAAGGAATGAAGTGTCTTTAACCATATCCATTCTAGGACTTCTATTTCCAGTGGGTTAGGGTGTTTCATACATGGAGACACAGCCTTCTTAATTAAGCTCTCATTGCTATCAGAGTAGGAATGAGAGAGTGCCCAACATTTCTGCAGTTTCTTTGAAGGTCTCTGTCTTCCAACATACTTTCCAATGTGTGTGTGTGTGTGTGTGTGTGTGTGTGTGTGTGTGTGTGTGTTAAAAGTCACCCCCATCAGGCTGTAGCCACATCCTCACAATAAAAAGATGACAGTCTGAAAAACAAGGGACGACAGAGGTAAAAAAAAAACATATTAACTTCATTGCACCAATGAGACAATATGGTGATCATCTGGAGGACCTGATGGCATAAAGGAGCTGCAAAATATTCTTCAGAGTCTTTTAGCCACAGGACAGGGCCAAAATGTGTCAATCACAAACCTGGATTTCATCTGCATCTTGCTGTGGAGGGATGCCTGTTTAAAGGAGTTGTTTTTAGCTGCCTCTTCCTTTGAATCCTATTCCACAGTCATTAGGTATGAGGCTGGATAGAAGGTTGAAGTGTGCCGCCGACACCTGACTATCATTTTGCAGCCTCTTGCATGAGCTGTCTTTAAAAACAAGTACCATTATCCTATGTACCTTCCTGACAAGGACATTTTGACATTTTCCTAATAAATTATTGATAAACACGTTGAGATCTGTAAAGAGCAGCAGAACCGCTGTTATTCAACCTTAAGTACCTGTAGTTTGGTGTGTGTGTGTGTGTGTGTGTGTGTGTGTGTGTACTATCACCATATTGTTTTCAGGCATTTGAAGTGGGAAAATGCCCTATCTTCATTAAATTTATATCTTTGTCTTCTTGAAAATTCTGTAGAAAACATTGGTTTTCAAGGAGGTACTCAACAGGTTTCCTTTTATTTTTAATGTTTGTGACATTTTAATATTCCATACCACATGATTTTTTAAGGAACCTTTAATCCTACCCCAGGATAAAAGTCTTATCATGGGACTTAACAAAGTACCAATATCCTGTTATTGTTCAAAGCTTTGGGTTTTTATGTCACAGTCACCACTATGTCTATAGCTATGGCTAGTGGCTTTCATTTCCCCCTTTCCTGTCCTCAACACAACAAGAATATTTTTGAAGAAGCACCTCAATGTTTTTGTGGCAAACCCCATTCTGTTTTATAATTTAAACACATCATGTTCGCTTTCTTTGACTTTTATCGGAGTGGTTTCGTAGACCCGCAGGACCCGAGTGACACAGACTGGAGTGTCTCCTTGCTTGTTCTCATTTCCTGTTTCTACTTTCACGACACAGCTGCTGAATCTCCCACAATGACTGGTCTCCATGTCTTTTATGACAGCCTGCCTTCCCATACTTGTAAAGAGACCCCTCCTTTCTTTTTCTACTACAGAAAACAAAAATTAAAAAAAAAAAAAGAAAAGAAAAAGAAAAAGTCCTGAGGGTAGAGGGTTGGTGTAGAGAAATTGATCTAATGAGTAAATAAATGAGATTAAAGATAATGGATAATCTAAGAAAATGCAAAACATAGTTTTTAATGATAAAATATCACCCCGAACCTTCCCCGGCTACATACAGGACAGGGTATTATAGTCAGTGGAGAAGGTGAAGGGCACCCTCTTCTCCACACTGTCACCCTGTCCCCACCGTTTCAGGTGGTGGTCTTCACTGTGACACTGGCAAACAGTCATGAGGTATGTAGTTTAGTGTGACAATGACAGAGCCAGTGTAAAGATTTTGGACACATCAAGGTTTAGAAAGTCTTCTAAAAGCTCTGTTGTTTGCTAAAATGGGCTTTTGTTAAAATGGAAGTCTCCAGTCACCTCTAAAATAATTGATTGGCAAATACAATGGATGACCTAGCTGAACCAGAAAGAATTTGTACAGTACCAACGACAAAATTATATCCTCTTAGCCAAATATGTTTTCTTTTCATGGAAATATGATTGACTCATAATAATGCTAATTATGCCTAATTATAATCTCAATTATTTTACCACAGCAAGAACAGTTCATCACTGTGCTGTTTATCAGTTATCTAATGATAATTAGTATTGTTTGCAGGTTCTAAAAAGAAAGTTTCATGGGTTTAAACATACACTGTGGTTTAGTGAGATCTATAATTATTATTGTTGGCTATTACTTGATTGCAGGCCCTTTGAGGAGTCAGAGGGAACAGAACAACATTGTCTAAACTCTTCTTTGAATTCTGCCAGGTGAATTGTTTAAGTGACATAATTATAACTTGGTCACTGGAGGAAAGCTACTATTGCCTGGCTGATTAACTGGAGTGGGGGTGGGGATTGCATTATGTTTTTATGGGATGGATGTGGTTAAGGAGTTCACACAGAGGAATGAGATAGAAACTAATCACATGACAGAGCCTCAGAATGAACACACAACAAAAGAAAAAGCCCATCACTAAATGAGAAAGATGTAGCATCCCCATTAGACTTTCATCTGGCTAGCCTTTGCATTCCAGGTTTGAGAAGCTACTGAACCAATGAGCCCCTTGCATTTATGGAAGCCTATCTCGATTCTCCATGAAAGTCCATCCAGTTCTCAACCTCCCCTCCATCTCTTGGGGCTACAGAGCACACATCTGAAACCTGTCCTTGGTATCTGACCTTCAGTTTTAATAGCAGAGCTCAGCCTTTGTAGAACACTGACTAGTTGGCAGATGCTCTCGTGGCTATTAGGGCCTTTCATCGTCTCCGTGGCCCTGTGAAAGAGGCATGGCTACCCTCCATTTCACCCCATCTCACCTCTGCCGTTCCACAGATGTCTTACTTAGACTCACAGTCTTGAAATGTTGTCTGTTCTGCCCTCTGCTCCTCTAAGCCCTCTCTCATGTCGACAATTTTGTTTTGTTTTGTTTTAAAAATGTAATACTGAAAACAGAATGTGCTGTCTTATGTCCAGCCATGACAAACTGCTTTGGTCCAAGACTGTTCTATAAGGATGCCCCACTGTGTTAGTATTTCCTCAGTGTCACTCTTGTAAGAATTAGCCCAGGCTTACCCTTTACTGTTAGGAGTTTTAGTCATCTTTCTGGTGGGACATTTTCCTTCTGTTATGTACTTTTGAAATTTTTATTTAATTAAGTTCTCTCCCTCCCTCCTTCTCTCTCTCTGTCTCTCTGTCTCTCTGTCTCTCTGTCTCTCTGTCTCTCTCTCTCCCTTCCTCCTTCCCTCTCCTCTCTCTCTCTCTCTCTCTCTCTCTCTCTCTCTGTATGTGTGTGTTCACATACAGGCCACAGAACAACCCTCAGGTGCACCCTACCTTTTTTGTTTTTGAGACAGTGTTTCCCATTGGCCTGGAATTCATCAAGTAGGCTAAGCTATCTGGATAACAAATCTTAGAAATCTGCCTTTCTCTGGCTCTCTGCGCAGGGATGTATACACGCTGCCATCATGCTTGTCTTTTAAAATGTGGCTTCTGAAGATCAAGCTTAGGTGCTCCATGGATATACAACAGCATTTTGGGACTGACCTAACTCCACTAGCCTTGTTTGACATTCACTGTTTCTCAAGAGCGAGTACTTCATCTGTGTAATTCACATGTGATTCTTCAAAGCCTTTCATGGAATCCAGTGTTTCAGAACATGGGATAGAACCGATGGGATGGAATGAGTGGTGGTGGCCTTGAACTGCATGAAAGGTAATGTCCACGGGACCAGGATGCTCCCTATGGTGCTGGATCCTCATCAGCTTCTGCAAGTGTTGGCAGTCTTGGAAAAGTTCTAAGGTTTGAGTTTTAATTCTAGACTAGTACCATCTTTCTCTCCTATGATCTGGGGTGGGAGGAGGTGTGAATAAAATAACCCAAGGGTACATAGGACCAAATTGAGCTCTACCACAATCCCTGTGATGCATTCTTTATATACATATCCAGAGTTACTTCTGTTATTGTTATTGATAGTGGTAAGGATCTGTCTAAGACTTTGCTCGTGCTAGGCAAACTGTACCACTGATCTAGGGCTTTGTACTAGATAAACACTGTCCCACTCAATGGCTCATACTGCCTTCCAAAGTATGATGCTTTTAAACATATTGTGACATTTTCCCCTCTCCCAAGAGTTCTGTTTAGCTTGATGCTTATAACATCTAAACAACCCCACACATCTTTCCTTTCCATCTTCAGCACCTACCCTGACTATGTCACTCACTGTGCACCAACATGCTTATGGCCATCCTTAACCTCCTGCTCCTCAAATAACTAACCCATATCTCTCCTCAGAATCTTTCCACATGAAATGTACTTCTACCATATTCTATCATAGATCTTTTTCACACTTTCAGGTCTTTATACAAGTGCCTACTATTCAGATGACTCTGCCACAAACTTAGAAGAATAAAATAGTATGCTACGCCTGCTTCCTCTCCCTATGTGAGATTTGCCACATTTGCTACATTACAGGTTGACTTCTCTTCATTACTTCTTAGTAGCCTTACTCAGTTATGTCAAGAACCTCACAAATCCAGAAGTACATTTATAATATTATTGAGTTCATCGTATACAAGTAATTACCAATGATAGAATTTTTAGCAAACATTGCATTTTGTATTTTGGTCTTATAAGCTAGTCAAAAAAAATACTGCATTAGTTTTCTAGGCAAGTAACAATGTGTCACAAATTTTATGATTTGAGAGGTTGGAAATGTATTCTCCCATAGATTTATAAGTCTGAAATATCTTAAATTAAGGTCAGTTCTTCCTGGAGGCTCTGAGAAGAATCTACTCCATGAATTCCCCAGCTTCTGGTGGTATCTCCATCACTTGTAGACACATCATTCAAGTCTGAATGGTCACCTCACCTCATCTCTACAAGTTATTCTCATTTACTCCTATTTATTTTTGGTTATTCTCATTTATTCTATTATTTTCCTTGATTTTAGGGTTTACTCTCCCTCACCTGGAATTATTTTGTTTCTACTCCCCCAATTTAATTAACTACCTCTGAAAATGTACTTTTTTCCCAAATAGGGTCACTTGCACATTGTACATGTTTCACGTAGGCCACCATTCAAATCACCATAGGATGGTTGTGAGGAATGTACAGAGTAAGGATTCTAGATGACCTTTCTGCTATGTAGTAGAGCATTCATATGTGGGTTTTGTGCTAATATATTTCTTCTCCCTGGGTCTAATTACTTGTCACAACTTTCTGAAATATGTTCAAACTTCTTATTTCCAAAGGCTTCATCATTTCTCAAAATCCAAATCATTACAGAGACTGTTGTGTGTTCCCTGTGTCCATCCTAGTCACTGATCTAGCAGAATGTGGACCACAACAGAGACAAGGAGAGCTAGGTGGCCTGGGGTCCAAACCCAGGTTTGACAAGACTAGTTGCTAGATTCCCTTTAGGCATGATGATGTAAGAAGCTCCCTAGTTATGAACCTCCCTTGGGTTATTGCCACTTTTCTATTTCTCTATATTAGATATAAGGATGTCATGCTTTGTTGACTGACTGACGATAGATATATTGGCTTTGTGTCACTTCATGTATTTGCTAATCGATTGGTTGATTGATTCCTTCCTTCATTCATTTAGCTCATCTGTCTTTATGTGAATGGAACCCATGAGTGCCTATCGTATATCGCACCGAATGAATTGGTAGTAAGAGGGAGATGCTGTTGCTCTTCACCTCAGTGATGCTCATAGATGCTCATCTCTTGGCCTAGGTATCTGATTTAGAATCTAAGAATGTATGTTTGGTGAAGGGTGGTGAAGCTAGGCAGCTATAACTTTTTTTCCTGTTATGTTGCCTGGACATCACTGTTCCCTTTCTGGAAATAAGCAAGTATGCTGTCCCCTTGTTTCTGTGGACAATTTCTTTAAATTGCTCTGGATCTTCACATTCTTTCTGTGGAGGTTAGATAATCCCCCTGGGATAATATTCACCCAAGACAGCAAATCCAAATTCCTTTAGAGAAACCTGAAGCCCATTATGATAGGTCTACTATAGATGTTCACCCTCAACCCCCTGCTCTGTTTACATGTGTGTATATGTGCACATGCTGATGTATTTGCTCTCCACTTTTACTTTATTGAGGGGAAGGGGTCTCTCTCTGAACCTGGAGCTCACTCTTTTGGCTGAATTGACTGGCTAGCAAGCCCCTTATATCTTCCTGTCTGCCTCTCCAGTGCTGGGATTACATGTGTATGCTACAGAGCTGGACTTTTACATGGAGATCGAGATCCAAACTTAGGTCTTCATGACTGGATAGCAAGTATCTTACTGACTGACCCATGTTCTCAGCCACAATGAATACTTTTAGTGGTAGTGACCATCACTTCAATTTCTTTAGCAACTCTGCCAGACCACATTATGTTGAACAAACATTATTTTAAAAGCACTTTCAAATTTTTTATTCAAAGAACACATTTTGTATTTGTTTTATAGAAATTCTTAGACTGAGAAGGTAAGCAACTTGATAAAGGCCACAGAGCTCTTGGTTGACTGCCAGATACAGATTTAAGCCCAGAATTCATATTCTATTACTTATCACCAGGCTATGCTGACACTAACCCTTGCTGATAGACCCCCAGGCCAGTGGTATCCTTTTGATATGAAATCTAGAGCTTTCTCGATGACCATGTTCTTTCTCTTGGCTATTCATTGGATGAGGCCTAGAGTCCAGGACAGAAAGTCACATGTTCACATCAGCATCATGTGTCTTATCCATGGCCCCTTCTAACTTCCAATCTTGCCTCAGCTCACATGGGATTTTCTTCACTCCAACAAATAACCCTGCCTCCTTCATTCAGCGAAGGCCCATTCTTTCTGTCTTTCGAAGATTTCCATTTTCAAAACTGAGCTTCTTGGGGGGAATTAATTGGTTTCCTAAGGATACATTGTTTCTTTTTGAGTCTCAGTTGTATTTTAAAATTCTTTCTTTATTTTTATCCTCTTATTTGAGGGATGTATCCCATATTCTTAAATATTCCTTTTCAGTGTTTTATAATCTCACAATTACTATCTTAAAAAAGAAAGAATTAAAATTATCTCAACATATGTATCATGTAAAAAGCTGTGTGATTAGCATAGATGTCCAAGAATCTGGCTCCCTCTGCAGAGGAAGATGTTGCAATGTCCAGCACATACTACTGGATGTTGTCATAAATACAGTTTACTCACTATGTGGTTCTAGAATTGCCTTAGAGAATTGATGTGAACTGAAATATAATCAGAATGAAGATCTTAACAAGAGGTATGTGTATGTGTGTGTGTGTGTGTGTGTGTGTGTGTATTTGTATGTGTGTTGTGTGACAATCCCACTTAATGATCCCTATAACCCCATGAGTTAAGTTCTTAGAGTAGCCTTGTGTTTCATGACAATTAGCATTCAGGGAGTTAGCTAAGCAAGTTACCCAAGGATGCTGAGCTTGGAAGTGGCGAAGCCAAGGGGTGAAAGTAGGTTCTGGATTTCTAATTCTAAAGTTGCTCAGCTCTGTTGAGAAGTCTTTAGATAAAGAGAAAAGAAGAAAAGCCAATAGATGGAGGATGGCCAAAACTCATTTTGGGGACACTGAGAACAAGAGCTTTACTGAAGGTTTCCTAGTTATAATCACGTGCTTAGGATGAGAGTCATCCAGCCTCATGCCTTAATAATGATAGTGAAGGGTAGGTGAGATGGCTTAGCAGGAGAGGGTGGTTACCACACAAACCTGACAACCAATATGCCTTCTCCAGAAATCAGTCAGAGGAGAGAACTGACTGCTAAAAGTCCTCAGACTGTATGCTCCATGGTATGTATACATGTGCAATTGTACATATGCATGCACACATGTGTGCACATAAATTAATGATAACAAAATAAAAAATTGTAGATCAAGAGTGCAGGGAAATGACTTAGTGGGTAAGAACTCTTGCCTGTCTTGTAAAAAGGACAAGGGTTGGATTCCCAAAACCCATGTCTGGTAGTTAATAATAATTGCCTCTAACTCCAGGTATCTGACAGGTATCCCTGGCCGCTATGTGTACATCTGTGCACATATATGCCTGTGAATGTGCATGCACACACGAGAACACACACACACACACACACACACACACACACACACCTCTTAAAATAAGCTTAAAAAATAACAATGCTGTTGAAAAACTATCACAACCCAATGTACTCAGATCTCAATAAAGGCCAGTTGCAGACAACATGACCAGAGGAGACAAACAGGAGAGAATCAATCTATGAACTAAAGAAATAAAGGAGTGGCAAATGACAACAAGCAGTGTTAATAGATGTCCCTTATAACTAATCAAACGTATTCAATGTGGAAAAACCATCAGAGCACATGTTGACATCTTGGGCTGTTTTCCTGCTCCCAGACAGCTGGGCTGCTAACATCACCATCATTGAAAAGGAAGGAGAACAGCACACAGAGCAGGTGAAGAATAAAGCCGTGTGAAAGGTTTGGAATTGCCCACCAAAATGAGTTTGGAGGCAATTCAAAGGCATACACATCTGTTCCAGCATTCAGTTGGTAAGCACCTTGGATGCAAAGCCAGGTGACTTTGAATAGGCACAGCTATATTGTTAGCCCCAAGCGAGCCCTTCCTCAGGTCCCATGGGGAGATGCTCCATGGAAAGGCTGCTCCTCTTGTGATCTGCTATGGTTTTTTTCAGGGAACATCAAGTCTCTTTCTAAGGATTGCTAAATATCAGGATGTTGAATGTCTGTGACTATTAACAGTCAGACAGTCTCGTTCACCAGTAGAAGGGTTACAGGGCTGGGAATTTGGCTAATTTCCAATTTGGTAATTACACACAGAAAAACCTTGTTGAATCCTCCCTCAGAGCTCTAGTTATAAAAGCAATTTATGGGATGGTTTGCAAGTCTGCCTGCGGACAGAAAAATAGTACAGCCCACCAAAAATACAAAGAGGAAGCCTCTAAGAAGAGGTAGTTAGCAAACTACCAGGCCTACAATAGATAGCTAATACTCTCCCTCTAGTCTGAGGCATTACATTTAAAGAGTAATGACAATGGTTATTAACACAACCAAAATATAATGAAGACATAGTTTTGCAGAATGTCATCAACTACCTAATCTATCAATAGTGCTGAGAATATTTTATAATAATAAAGTATGTGCATTTGTCTCATCTATTTAGGGATTGGTTCCTTTTGATTTGGATATGTTTGTGGTCTGCATCTTCTTTGCTACATTTTTACTCTAAGGTTTATTTTGTTTCCATAGATTATTTCTTCATGAACTTTATATCTGGAAGAAAGGTGTGTAAGTACTTTTAAAAACCTTTATTTTATTTTTGGTTATGTGGACATGTGTATGTGTGTCAGGGTGTGTTCATGTATGAGTGCAGGTGCTCGAAGAGTCTAGAAGAGGTTGTTGGATCCCTTGGAGTCTTAAAGCTGGAGTCACAGGCACGTGTGAACCACCTCAAGTGGGTGCTGAGATCCAAACTCAGCACAAGTACACACTGCTAGCCTCTGAGTCATCTCCCTCTCTAGCCCCTGTAAATAGTTTTTAATTAATAAATGATGTGATAATTTGTATTTCTGAGTCTTACATGAAGTTGTACCAAGAAAAAAGTTCCCTGATCTGTACTGGCTAGTTTTGTGTGTCAACTTGACACAGGCTGCAGTTATCACAGAGAAGGGAGCTTCAGTTGGGAAAGTGCCTTCATGAGACCCAGCTGTGGGGCATTTTCTCAATTAGTGACCAAGGGGGTAGAGCCCCTTGTGGGTGGTGCCATCTCTGGGCTGGAAGTCTTGAGTTCTATAAGAGAGCAGGCTGAGCAAGCCAGGAAAAACAAGCCAGTAAGGAACATCCCTCCATGGCCTCTGCATCAGCTCCTGTTTTCTGACCTGCTTGAGTTCCAGTCCTGACTTCCTCTGGTGATCAACAGCCATGTGGAAGTAAGCCGAATAAACCCTTTCCTCCCCAACTTGCTTCTTGGTCATGATGTTTGTGCAGGAATAGAAACCCTGACTAAGACACTGATCTCATATATAATCAAAGCAATAAGAAGTTTTGGGGAAGAGGTAAAAATGATGATCATCTGCATTTCCCAGAAGTCCCTTTTGGAATGAGACAGACAGACAGAAGGCAGATAACACACACACAAGCACACACACACACACACACACACACACACACACAGAGAGAGAGAGAGAGAGAGAGAGAGAGAGAGAGAGAGAGAGAGAGAGAGAGAAATTAGGTGTGATAAAAGCCACATTTGAGTATATTGGGTGAACTTGACTCTGTTTCTATGAAACTAGTTTCCCTCTAAGCTAGACATTTCAGAAATAGTTTTTAAAATCTGATCAATGTCTGCTGATCAGACAAATGATGTCAACCACTGAGGAATTCTTGTTTCTTAAATGCATTTCGCCGCTGCTTCTTGAAAATATGTCACAGTCATCTTGGAGAATAATTTCTTTTAAAAAACAGAGTAAGAAGGAAATTGCAACATTCAATACCTGTTACAGCCCCACAGGGAAACCAACTAAATGCTCATCCATTTTCCTCTCAAGGTATATCTTTTTCTCTCCCTCTCCCATTGATTTTATATTCATAGAAGTGATGAAAGGTGCCTAACTTAAATTGACTTTGTATATGGAAAAAGTTTATTTTGGTGTGGTGTAGAGAAACTCCCGTGTTTTAGGCTGAACCATGGCCGTCTCAATTCATCAGGCCATCTATAACTCAGAGGACTCCGATTCATAGCATTCTGCCAGTTTATTGGCCATGGAAAAGAAAAGTTTATTCATCTTGCTGGATTAGGTGATCTCTAAGGTCCTTTCCATCTCCAAGATTCTATTATTTATTTTCCTCTCCCAACAATAGACAAAGTACAGAAATTCATCACCTCTCTCTGGTGTAATGGAAACTACTGGAATCCACAAGTGTTTCAACCCTGGAGTTTGGATCTTCCTTTGTATTTCACTGATACAACGCCTCTTATACTGTTTATCATTTTTTGTTGTTCAAAAGTGAAAATTCATCTGTGCTGCTGGGTACCATTAATGTGATAGGTTTGATGGGGAGTTATATTTGAAAGATTCCTTTACCATCTTCTCGTGTTTTATTCCTAGCTGATTAATGAATAACCTTCAAGCTGTGCAAGATCTTACATGATAGCCAGTTAAACAAAACCAATAGAATCAAATAGTTGTTTCGTCTTTGGTACACCAATAGTTTTCTTATATGCCTGATAGCACTCATCTCATTATTTTAAATTACTATATCATGATGTATTGTGTTCTTTTATATTACGATGCTGTATTATACATCAGTCTAACTTCTCTATCGAGGGCAAGGCCTACTCCTCACTGTTACACTCTGGAGATAGAATATAGTGCTGGATACTTATAAAGATGGCATTTGATTAAGCGGCTCTTGAATATTAAATAAATTTAACTACTTTCAAATAACTGTTTACATTTGTGAAATCAGACCCCAAACACAAAAATTATTCTGCAAGAGCCATGATTTAAACCAGCAGAGAAGCATAGAGAACTCTGAGCTGCTGGAAAATGATAAAATACTAGAAGATCAGACTATTTATTTACCATTTTAACATTTCCTTGCTTCTATTTCAAGGCGAATGTGTAGGTCGATTAAAGAATCATATTCACTTCCGTCTAGTATTTCTTGGTGTTCAGATCTAGTGGCACTATCAATTTCTTGGGGGGAGGGGCTTCCATTTAAGTGTAGAGTGGGTGCTTTGGTAAAATGTTTAGTCTACCTCTTTTGAAACATAAAGATCTGGACCTACTCTTCCCTAACATTATTAATATTAGAATATTCTTAAGTATATGACTATGTGGAATCATTTCTGTAAAAAATTATAAATACACTGTTGTTTATATTGAGACAGGAAATGTTTAAGTTTAGATATTGACATTGATAGTGTGATAAATGTCCCTGACTTTTAGTGATGTAACAAAATGCTTCTTTCTTATGCAAAGTCACTCCATTCTAAGAGTCAATATGGAGAGCTGAGTCTCTGTCCAGTCATTCACTTGGAGACTGAAGTAGACAGGGTCACCTTCAACAGCAGGCTGTCTGGGAAGCTTGAGGTTTGGCTAGAGCTAATACATGGGAAAAGAAAGAATTATCCACTTCAGGTCTTTCGGTACAGGTCTATAAGTAGATTCTATCCTACTTAACCACAAAGGGCCTAGGAAGTGCATTGTTTCTCCTACCCAGGGAAAAGAAAAGAAAAGAAAAGAAAAGAAAAGAAAAGAAAAGAAAAGAAAAACATGAAAATGGGCTTGCTAGGTAGATGACAAGGGCTCTTCCAGGGTCTTTTGAATGGCAATGTTTGTAGCAGGGGATCCTCAAGAGACCCTCTCTTCAATGTCTGGTAACTGTAGCAAACACTCTGCTCAGATACATGAGGAGCATAATAACCTAACCTCTTCATAGCACCGAGAGACTTTCAAACCCATCAGGTCACGCAACACAATCCTCTGCTGTGGTCCTTCCTCTGGAGGTGCTGACAAAGTGTAACAGCACTCTGTAACATCTGAGTTGATTCTTAGCTTGGACTCGTGGCTTAAATTTGTAGGCTGGATTTAGTTGCACAAATTAAGTAATCCTCTGAGGACAAAAAGAAATGTTTGATTCATCTATATCAGTTAACAATTTAAAGCTATGAGACTCCTGAGATTGACTGTTCCCATGTTTAAATACCATTGCAAATGGCCAGCTACATCTTCTGCACTACACTTCCATGCTTGCTATCCTTGAAGAAGCCAGTTCTCACATCCCTCTTTCACAATCTCTATGTCTTCTGGCAGCTATACTTTCTTCAGGCAAACCCACCATGGCAGGATTTCTCTTATCATCCAATGGCATCTAAATCTATTTACTTAAGCCAGACCTCTCTGCCAGCTTCTATGGAGCTGTGTGCACAAGTGCTCATAGGTCCCATCCCCTCTAGACACGTCAGTGTCATCACAAGTCTGAAATATCAGAGGCCCAAACCATGTATTCTCAAAACTCTCCCTCTGAACTCTTAGCCTTGAAGGACAGTATGATCCTTTACTAGTCACTTGACTCCGACTCCCAGATGCCTGTTTTGTTCTTTTTTCTTTATAATTTTCCAAGCCAACTGCTGATGATGTTGTAATGACTTACATTCACATTGTTCCCCCACTTCCCTTAATTCATCACAGGGACCAAAATACTCATAATCTTTCCCTTCTACAATTTCTGTGAGCTGTTTACTGGCCTCTGAGCCTCTTCACTATGCTCTCTGAACTATAATCAATTAGCCAGCAAACATTCCTCTGGGAATCCTTTGTCTAGTCTATGGGATCTTTTACTATCTGGCTGTTGAGAGCTGTCTCTCTCTAACTGTCCTTTTCCTACATAAATAACATGCCTTTTTGTTTTGTTTCCATAGTATGCTTTTGGTTCCTTTCTGCTATGATGACTGGATATACCTGTGCTCCAATGACTGTTTATTTATAAAATTAGACAGGGGCTAGGTTTGACTTGGAGACCTAGTATTTTATAAATGTATTTTAGTCCTATAGGGGTGTTGGTTCTCATTCTCAAATGCCCCTCTCACTTCATTGTTTATTGCCCAACTCATTTTGAAAATTTTTCTGCTTTTTCATATGTTTGTGTAAATATCTCTTCCATTAGCATATATGACATTATACACAGAAGCTTTTCTTATTTTTCATGGTGTTATAATTCACAGTAATAGAAACACTGATTGGAGAATACTGACTGAATACAGTCTGCCCATTGGAAATTTAGCATTACATCCCCATGAACCTCTGGTCATATCATTTTTACAAAGCTATCGAAAATATAATCCAGTTTTATGATTATTTCTTTCTAAGAACACCTTAATTAATATAAATTGTTAAAATACTAGACTTAAAAATAAAAGCCAACAATACTATAACTTATGGCCAGGTGAAGTTTATCTAGTACACATACTTTTGGTAAGGCTTGTTCCAGGATTATGGGCATCCAGATCTGCATTTGGAGTTTGGAGCTTAGACTAAGATCTGCAGAAGAAAAATAATAGAGTGATCTTGGGATAGACCAGTAGGACCGAGGGAAGAAAGGTGGGAGGACAGAAAGCTCCAGAACTTTTAACATAAGCAGCAGAGAGGATTAAGAAACTGAACTAAATGACAGAGGCTGAAAGAGATAGAGCTGAAATGGTGAAATATTTTGGGACTAATTCTTGGATTACAGCTGAACCTAATGGACACAAATTTATTATCATTTAAAAAAAAAAACCTTTCATTCATACACTCTGAAATTCTCAGATCTTATAAACATAGTTATAGACTTAAAGAAAACCTACATTCCCGTAGAACCCAAACCTGCATCAAGACAAACACTTTCTCTGCCCCAAAAGTTTCTCCATATCCTTTTCTTATCAGTGCTGTGACTTCCCTGAAGACAATTATAGCAATATTATAGCAATTGGTTATTTTTGTTATGTACAAATTCAAATAAATCAAACTGTAGAATGTACAGGCTGCCTTCATGTCTGCCCACTGTTCTCACTCAGCCTAAAGTTTCTGAGATTTTTAAGTTTTATAATACAGGAATTTTGCACTTTTGATATTTATTGTACTTATTTGTGCATGTGTGTGCATGCGCATGCACATGTGCGTGTGTGTGTGTGTGTGTGTGTGTGTGTGTGTGTGTGTGTGT